>JAODAL010084516.1:0-10889 GCA_025379985.1 Phyllomedusa bahiana
GCCCCTGGGGAAGCAAACTTTATGGAATTTTCGGAAAAACAAACGAAAACTTTACTTGTAACTTCCTTTTCCGTAGCTATAGCTGAAACTTTACTGAAAAACCTTCTTGCTCTGTACATAGACTGAAACTTTACTTTTAAATTTCCAGGTCGTAGTTATAGATTAAAATTTACTGGTACTTCATTTCGCAGTAAGCTGGGCGCTTTACGGTACACTTCCTGTTTTGTAGCCATAGACTAAACATTACGTTGATTCCTTCCTGAAATAACTTAAGTTTTACTGTGTAGACTCCTGCTCTTAACTGAGACTTACACTTTCTGGTAAAAATTCCTGCCCTGTACAATATGCTGAATTTTAAAAGCCAATTTTCCTTCTGTGCAGGGTAGACTGAGACTTTACTGTGTAGATTTCCCTCCCCTGTAGCAAATGCTAAGTTTTAATGCACAACCCCCTTCGGGGCGGGGATAGACGAGACTTTACTGTGTAACTTCCTGCTCTGCAGCTGTATGCGATCTTTACAAACAGGCTTTCTGTGTACGAGATGTTTGAGACCTTCCCGTGTAGATTTTCTCATTTGCATCTATGGGATTAAGCTTCATTATGTAAATTTCCCCCCTGCAGCTAAGACTGAAGCTTTCTGCATAAAATTTCCCTGTTTTGCACCGTGGGGTGAAGCCTCACTGTCAACTTCCAATAGCAGCATGGCTTTAGCTTACTACAACTTCCACTCTCCCAGCTTTTTGCTAAGCTTCACCGTCGACTTCCTACTCTCAGCTTTTGGGCTTTATTCAGGGGGGCAAATTTCCTACTCGCAGCTTTTTGGTTTAGTTTTACCTGCAGACTCCTACCTCCCTTTGGCTTTAGCTTAAACCGTGCAGATTTCCTACTCTGCAGCTATTGGCTGAAGCTTCACTGTGCAATTTCTTGTTTGCCGCTTTTGGTTTGCACCCTTCACTTGCAGACTCCCTGCATCCCGACACTTGGGCAAATTACAAATTTTGGGGGCCAAGTGAAAGAAGTAAAGACCTAGAATTTTAACCCCCCATAGATTTTACTTATGGATTATTGAAATTCCCTAGATTTTTCTAAACACACCGCAACAATTAAATTTTCAGGGACCAAAAATTAATCAAATTTTTTGGGTTTTTTATCACAAAGGGATCATTCTGATTTTACTATTATTAATCATATATTTACTGTAAAATGTGCATGCTGGGGGACAATATAAAGCTTTGGGGGATATGTCCCAACACACCAAGCCAGTTTTTTGGTCTTTTTTCACCCAAACCACATTTGACGCCATATTCTTGTTGTAAATGAATGTCTACACCAAAACTAGGGGCATTATAACCGGGCACGACACCTGTGCGCCCCCGCCCCAATGCGCTTATGAGGCTATTAAAATTTTATGCGCCCCCGTCGGCAATGCGCCTCGATGGCACATTGCATGTACCACCATGTTTAAGCTATATGCCCGGTTGTGTAATCCCTTTTTTTTGATGAAATTCCCTTTTAGGCTCTTTTCCCTTTTTAGGCGCATTAAATTTTTTTTGCAAGGTATACGACCCAGTTTTTGGAAAGAGGGACATTAAAGGCATTTTACACTGATTTAATGCCTAAAACGGCATGGATACTTTTCTGACTGTCGCCGTTAGTTTTTTCTAATACAAAAAATATCCAAGCTTGTTGTATCATAAAAAAATTAAAAAGATTTTAAAGAAATTTTTTTTAAGGATGATCTCTGATTTTGGGCATAAAGGGCCCATGGTTAGCAAAGCATACTGCCCTAAAATACAAGCAAGCAAGGGCATTGCGGGAATAAACCCGGTATATTTCCAGTTTTGGCTCCAGCTATCATTTTGCCTTTACCGTATTAGATACATGCAAGGGGAAAAAGACTTAAAGGGGTTTTCTCACCACAGGCTTTCCAGACATGAGCTGTTTTCTTGCCTTACACTTTTAAATCCCGGGGCGGGTCTCTCCTCCCATTTTGGTGGGCTTTACTTCGAAAAATGGGCATCATCACACCCCCTCTCTTCCTCCTGGGTCGTCAACTATTCTATGTGGCATGGGAGGGTGGATGTCACGCTCTGAGAACTTTTACAGTTGTCATTTCTCGTACCTTTAAGCTGCACCTCCCTCCACAAGCTCCTTTTAAACCAGAAAACCTTATTGGTGGAAAGACCTAAATGTTTTAAAAAAATGGAGAAAGCAAACCCTCTAACCCCACCTAAAAGAAAGGGCGAAGAGTGTATAAGGGGGTTTATATGGATGATAATTTTTCATGCAAAAGAGTAATGCCCAGAGCCTCCACATAGAGCGCACTGTGAGAGACATAGAACTCAGGTAGCCTTTTTTACACACCTAAAGGGGCATGAAGAAAGACCATGAAAAACACAGACACACTACCAAAAAGCTCGGGCAGCCAGTTTTCAGTTTCACACAGTTCAAGGGAGTGGTCAAAATGCAGACAGTCAATCACACAAGGGGGGGCCCGGGGGTTGCCCCCAAGCACCCCAAGATTTGAAAAATTCCCCCTTCACAGAAGGCGTGTCCCGACCAGGTTAGACTAAATATCAGGCAGCCAATCACAGCACCAGGGGCGTGCCCCAAAGGGTAAAAAAAGGGGTTATCCTAAATACCCCCAAGGAAAAAAAAAAGGGCCAATCACAACCAGGGCGTGTCCCGCCAGGGTTAGACAAATATCAGGCAGCCAATCACAGCATCGGGGGCGTGTCCTCGGGAATATGTCCCGACCAAGTTAGACTAAATATCAAGCACCAATCACAGCCCCGGGGGGACTGCCCGCACATGAGGCGTGCCCCGCCCAGGTTAGACAAAATATCAAGCCCCCAACACATGCCCCACCCCAGGCTCATTTTTGGGTGTAGAACAAACAGATTGCAAACAGCTGCTATACAAAGGTTAGGTAATACAAACCAATTGCAAAAGTGCTTATCTTACTTGCCCCATCTTTGCAGATATTATTTTTGTACGAGCAACCCCTTTTAAAACTTTTGCCTTTGGCAAAAGAAAGCCTTGCTACGCTCTCAAACAAGCAATTTTAATTTGCTTAGGGTTTTTTTTTAAATGGTTTCCCCTTGAAAAAATGCTTTTACAGTAAATAATAAAAAAAAGAGTATTCTGACCCAGAAAAGGCTTTTTACTCCTTCTCTGCCCTCAGCTCAAGCCAAGTTGGTATTGGTTAAGACTTGGAAAAACCCAAAGACAAGGGGTTTTTCCGGGGATCACAGGTTGCCAACTCATTTATTAAGCTGGATTTTTTAGGTAAAATAACCGGGCAACAACTGTGTCAACGGGACTAAGCTTATCAGATGGACTGGCACAAAAAGTGATTTGAGGACATTGCAAACAAGGTAATTTCGTTATAAATACAAGTGGGGTGACATTCACAAATGTCACACACATAATTTACAGGTCCAGAAGAATGTCCGCAAATCATAGATGCTAGAAAGGTCAAAAAAATATTTTGGGCTTGTACTGTGTCTGGGTACGGGTAAACACATGTCACAGAGAGTTGAAATTGTAGTGATTTATTTTTTGGATTTTCAAAAACTTACCTTTTACATTTCTAAAACTTACACAACGGGAGAAATAATGGGTTCTATTTTTAATGCAAAACATTTTTTGTTCCTTATCCAAAATCTGGCTGCTGGAAATTCCTTTGATATCGACTTTTCACCATTACTAAAGTTTGGACAGTAAAACGCTTCTTTGATCTTCATAGGTTAACCCCCCTAACCGAACGCCGAAAAGTATTAATGCCCAAACTTTTTTTAGTTTTTGCCTCCTTCGTTTCAACATTGAACTTTTTTTTTTTTAAATGACCAGTTGTAAAGAGGCCCGGGGGGAAACGAAGGTGTACTTTATTGGGGGGAATAGTTAAAAGTTCACTTAGAAAAAAAATTGGCAGAATTTTTTTTATTTTTAAAAAAAAAAAATTGTCACGGTCAAGGGAGGTCAGTGAGGCCCCCTAACTGGAACCCACCCCCACTGTCCCTCCTATTTTTGACGTGCTGCCCTAAAAAAACAGACGCAACTGGGGGCGACAGCCTCGGCGGCTAAAGTGGATGGGCAGTCAGAAGAAGAAAGTCAACAGTCCGGTTTAAATATCAAATGGAAAGCCAAAGCCACAAAAAAAAACCAAGGTAAACGTAAACAAGCCGAGTCAAACACAAACGGAGCGAGTAAAAAAACGGGAGACAAGCCGGGTCAGGGAACAAGCCAGTCGGGTACACAGATAAGCAAAACACAATAACTGAACAGGAAACACGAGTACCAGGAATACCAGGCACAGCAACGCCCAGGAGTTTAAAATTTTGGGTTTTCCCGGGATACCGCCCCTGCACTGATTTGGAGCTCCTCCGGGTCCTCCCATTGGCGGGTGCATCGCCCCCTGTCAAGTGCGGGGCCGCACCACAGAGCTGTCAGCACAAGTTATCAGGGGGGGAGGCACATCGCTGTTGCACCTGTCGCATCTGAGCACAGCTTAGCCCTGACACAAATTTTTAGTTTTTTTTTTAACAAATTTCCATTTCACATTTAACGGGCAGATTAATTCGCAGGTTATTACGTCGTGTGGATACCAAATTTTTGGGTAGTTTTTTTTTGTGTGGAATAAATGCAAAATTATTTTTTTTTTATATTTATTTTTTTTTTATTATTTTTTTTCATTATTTTTTTAACTTTTCATTTTTTTCGGGTTTCCCCGATCACCCGACAGAGCAGGGGAAACCCTTTGATTGGCTACGGTGACGATCCCCCCCGCAATAAAAAGGGTTTTAAAGCACCCCGGAGTGCGGGGGGTTTTCCCCCGTTTCCCGGTGCCGTGGGAGATGCTCTTGGATCAGGCTGTATGTACACCCCGATCTCAGGGGGGGGGGGGGGGGGGCGGGGCCCCCGGGGACCGCAATTTAAGACTCGCTGCAGATAAACACCTCTCCACCCGCCATCTAAAGTCGGCGAGCGTCTTAACAGTTAATGTATGAACAAAAGAAAGTCCTCTGCACTTTTAAAACGGTTTCCACATTGGAAATAGCATTTCCCCCTGTTTCCCCAAATATGACACCCCCAAAAATAAGACCTAGTGCATTTTTTGGATACAATTCAGATTTTTTGGCTGTTTTCTGCGTGTTTGGATGAAATCACTACAGTATATTAATACATTTGATTTTTTTTTTCAACAATAAATTTGAATTTTTGTTCATAGAAAAAAAAAAAAACCCCAAAAATAAGTCTTAGCTCGTCTTTGGGAGCAAAAAAATAAAAAACACTGCTTATTTTCGGGAAAACAGGGTTGTTAGAAGGATTTTTAAAATAAATTGATTACACATGTTGCCATGCGGGACCACAGAAATAAGCTGAAATTTTGTGGGGAAATCTGAAGTAAATTTTACAGTTTCCCTTGGCGCCCCCACGGGGGAAAGGGGGTATTACACTGTGTCCATTTAAATCAAGGGACTGTCTTCTGTAGGGGAGGACGGGTGGGGTCCTCCAAGTAGAAAAAATTGGAAAACCTTGGTGGGCTAAAACCATCTCTAAAAACTTGGACTCTCTTTAGAAAAAGGTCAAACTGCTTTTTTGGCATTTTAATGCTTGAAAGCTTCTTTTACAGAATAAGGGCCGCGCTGGAAACAGCATTTTCCAACAAAACTTTTAAGCAAAAGACACCTCCCCTTAAAGAGAACTGTCTAGATTAGCCCCTTAGTGAGGGCAACAAACATTTAACCCCTTTTTCCCACGCTGTTCCCTTATTTTTTAAGATGCGAGTTTTCGGATTTAAAAACCAAATCTGCATTTTCGCCAAAGGTCTTGATTTTCAAAGAGTCACCATAAAAAGTAACCTATTTTAAACTTTTGAAAGGGGAAAACAAGGAATAATGTGGGGGGGGCACCTTTTTCCTAACACCACTCAGAAAAAAATTTGGAGGAAAATGCTCTAAAACTGCTGCATCTTTCGAATAAGGGGCACAGCGCTGGAAACACAGGTCTGAGACTGGCTTGTTTCGCCTTCGGCAGGGGCCAAAATCTGTGTAACAAGTTTCCCTCTAAACCCCCCCTAATTTCACTTCTGACATCCCTCCAGTCCAAACTCCATATGGACACCCAAGGGGGGGTTTGACCGGAAGTGAACAACTTACATTGGGTGGTGGTACAACAGAGTTGGGCAACAGGGCAAAATAAATCCCGCTCTCCCCTAACACCCACTTTGGGTTAAATTATGAAATTTTTTTTGTTTTTTTTTAAAATAAATTTTTCTTTCCTTAACAATTTGCACCAAAAAACATGTATGCCAAATTTGACTTCGATCGAAACCCGGCACAAGACCCACTTAGCAATAACGATCCCCAAACAATCCCGCAAAAAAATCCAATTTTTTGCTGCTTTTGGGGCCACTAAATCTAGTTACGACAGATCACATTTACGTATTTGGGTTTAATTTTATATGTCATATGTGGGGTATGATAGCAACAAAAATTACAATTCTATCAAATGCAGAAGTGTATGTGTTCTTTTTGGGAGAAGGTAACAATACTGCCATTAAGGCATATTAACCGTTGTATCAAAATGCCATGTTTTGCCGTAAAAGGAGGTTTAGTTGTTCACTTTCAATCTACCATTACATCACTTGCAAAAAAAATTGTAATTTTTGATAATCATATGAAATGAATTGCAACATTTGTATTACGGGTGTTTGTTTCCCAGGGGGAATTATATAATGGCCATGATTAAGAATAATTGGGGAAAATCAAATTTAAAATTTTGAGACTGTCGCTTGGGAGCTCAGAGCTTCAAACCCCCCCTAAGTTTTCTAGGGGTTAAGGGCTGGGCTTCTAGGCCACTCTCTGACCTTAATGTGCCTCTTTCAAAATTTTTATAATTTATACAAGTGATTTTCTGATTTTATTTTGGGGATTTATCTCTCAATTTCTTAAACTAGAAGTTTTACTATATTTTGTAAATGAAGCCTCGGTTCACATCTTCATCGAAGTTCGTTCGGAACCTCATCGCAGAAAAAAAACGGACACCAAGCGATCCTTTCACAATGGCAACAACCCCCCGACTGACCCCATTTATTGCATTAGGTCCGTCGGGTTTTTCCATAGTCTCTGTTTTCCAACAGAAAAAAAAAGTGCAGCTTTCTCCTTACATTTTCCATCAATCCCGATGGAACATGCAACAGAGCTTCGAATGGGACCTCCCCTATATGTGAACCAAGCCTTAAACGTAACAAATTTAGGTTATAACTGGAACTTGGGACACATACAGTATATCTTTTTGGTGCCCAACACCATTTTTTTGCGCATTTGAAGGAATAGGCCCAATCATGAACCTGTTCTACTGTGGTCATAATTTACGTTTCCCAATACAAATGATATTTCTGGCTCAGGGGAAACCACTTTTAAAGTGCTCTAACCCGTTTTCCCCATAATGCGCCTGGGTTTGCCGTACGAAGCTATAAATGGTAGCTTCTTTTGGTTGTAATGCGCCTTGGGTCCACACAACCCCCGACTCAGGCGCATTACAAAATGCCGCGTGCGCCTGTAATGACCGATATTGGGGTGCACCCGTTTAAAAATAGAGCAAACGGGGGGTGGTCAGTTTTCAGGGTCAAAGACACCAGACTTCTGGGGGCAGCCCCGTACATACATGTCCCCCCTTGATGTTTTTGGGGAATTTCAATTTGCAACACAAGTAAATACGAAAAAAATGTCTTTAAATACTGTAATTTAAACACTGGTTCCTCAAAAACAAAAAGAATTGGGTTCGGGGATGACCATTGTATGTGAAAACCATAACTCTAGGGGAAAATTGGGAAATGGTTCCTAAACCCCAAAATGTCACCACTTAAGCAAAATGGAGATTAAAAAAAATAAAGCCATACTAATCCGGAAAAGGCATCCCGACCTTCAGGCTATGGGTTTCCTTTCATATCCCTCAAAGTGCACGGGGGGGAACATCTCCTTTATCTTGAAAACCAGTCAAAGGACAAAATAGCTTGTTTTCTTAGTGTAAAACACAGTTTGCTACTTGGGTTTTTGCTCAGGTTTTAAAGGTGTATGCAAGCCGCCTTGTAAGAAGCATTTTTCTGCAATAAGTATATATCTCTTTTATTATTTTTCTTTTACAGACCTGGCCCCTCGTTTCAGTGTCAGCCAGTACATCAAGCCACATAAAAGCAACAAACAGCAAAAGGTAATGGGCCCTTAAAACCCATAAATAACATGACAACCTTTCACACTTAAACAGAAATTCAATAATTGCTCCCCTTACTTAAGCAATAACACATGGGGAAAGGGGATTAAACATTCAGCGCTCACCCGGGAGTCTCCCGGGGGCCTTTAAGGGGAAGCAAACCTTTATTAAAGAAGGTTTCCATGAAATTCAAATATGTGCACATATAAGCGAAGATATTTATTCATGTGTTTTTGGTGTCTGCACATAGATGCAGGAAAAAAGGAATTGTAAAATGAGCAAACTGAGAAAAACAAAGGTGAAGGTAACACAGAATAGTTTAGAAAATTTTGAGCTTTTTCTTTCACAGCCTAACAGAAACAGGAGGCTTGGTGTTTTGTGTCCTTCTATCTATGTAATTATCTGAAACCAGCAAAATTTATATGCATAAAGCTGAACGCAATTGTATAAAAATTTGCTCCCACATAAGGGGTGAGACTATTTTTAATTATGCTGTTTCGATTAGGGGCCTTGTTTGGTTCGAAATTGGTATAAAAACTTGTGAAGAAATTGATTCAAACGCCCAAAACCCAAAATTTTTTTTCTCTTGCCCAGCCCCCAGTTGGACTAGGGTTGTGTTTACTGCCTTCAAAAAGGGGTTGTCTTACTAAAACACTGATGCTTTGTTTGGATATTCCTCATCGTCTGATAGGTCCGGGTCCCAGACCTCTATCTCCAAATGAGCCTTAAAACCCTCTCCATTCCGTTAAAAAAAATTAATATTTACAAAAATTTTTGCTAGAAGGGACCTCGGGGACCATTTAAGGAAATTTTTCCATCCCCCCTTTTTAAAACATCTAAAACTTAAATTTTATTAAATTCCCCATAAAATTTTTTATTTTCAAATAAATTTCCCCCAATTCTTCATAAATTTTAATTTTCAATTATTTTTTTTTATTTGGGCATCTCTAAATTTAAAAAAACCACCCAAAAAATCTTATTTTTTTCTTCCCTAAACCTACAAAACTAAAAATTCCCTTTTTTTTATCTACTCTATCTATCTATCCCATACTACATTTCTACCAAATTTACTACTATCTATCTATCTACTTCTATCTTTTTAAAATCTACTCTATCTATCTATACTTCTATCCCATATCTATCTACTATCTATCTACTATCTATCTATCTACAACCAAATAAAGTTACATATACTGGATAGTATACACTCTCTGCACCCATATTTTTGCTTTAACAAGTGCATTAGGGAAACAAGGAGTGGCTTCTTTTCTTTGATCTTTATTCTATGTTTTTTAAATCCACTTTCTTAGACCCCCTTGAATGTGGGCAGCACCTTTTTTGCTTGTCCCAGATTTCCCACAGCAGCCCTGACCAAAAAATTCAGCCCTACAGAAAATGAGTAATATCCAGGTAGCTTCACTTTCCGGTGGGAAAACCCCCTTGGAGGTATACCCTCGAAACACTTCTTTTGGGGTAAATACCTCAGTATTTGGTTGTGTAAATATGAGTAGTAAATATGAACGAAAAAAATAGCCTCATTAGAGGTGAAAAGGAAAAGCATGTCTGTTTAACTATTGTGCTATTTTCTGGGTTGTTGTATGGCCCCATGTGCAAAGCCTTTATTATGTGCACATTCGGGTTCACAGGTTTGCAATTCTTGTTTAAAGCCCAATACTGGAATTAATGTTGCATGGCTTTTTATTTATTCCAAATTATCGTCTTTTTTGACTGATTTATTTGGCAGGGCGTCTCTGTTGGTTTCAGCTACTTCCCGGTGCAAAAATTATTGTTGATTCCCAAAAAAGGTTGTTTTTAGTAATTAAAAGTGGTTGTTCACTGAAGGGTTTGCTTTTTTTTTGATTTGCAAAAACAAGTCACTTTGTTTTTGTCCCTTTTTAGTGTCCTACCATTCTAGTTCCCCTCTTTTTATGGGGTGATCAGCTCCCCAGGTCGCTATAGCTAAGACCTGTTTGATCTCTCTGAGAGGCTAGCAGGTTGTATAGTACAAAACCTGTTTATCTCTCCTGGAGGGTGCCCCGCACTGGTTGCTATAGCTAAAGCCCGTTTGTTTTTTTAGAGGCGTAGCATGGTTTCTATCGCCAACCCGTTTGACTCCCCCGATAGGGCCCGCCCGGTTGTATAGCTACGACCTGTTCGTCTCTCCTGATAGGTCAGGGATGGTTGCTTTGCCTCCGCCTTTTACTGCAGCCGTAAACCAGTAAACACGCCCTGAATTAAATGAAACCAAAACAGGAGGAGGGTAAATGAAACAAAGTAGTTAGACAACCCCCTTTAAAAAAACTAGGTACATCCTGGGGTTTTATAAGGTCAGACGGGATGGGACCGTCCTTGGAAGATCCGGAAATTTAAACTCCCCAAATCTGTATTGGCACCAATTTTCAAATTGTCTGAAAAAATTTAACTATTTTGCAATAAATGATAACTGGGAAAGGGGGCTAACAAGTTTTTGAATGCTTAAATTTAAAAAATCCCCTTTAATTTGTCTGTTTTAGTAAAATCCTTGTGTTTTCCCCTTTAAAACATTTTGGGAGCCTTCCTTATAATTCGGGGTCTGTTCCCCTGTAATCCCTTTAGAAATTTTTTACTGAAACGTGTGGGTGTTAATTTTTTCAAAGGGGAGTGTCCCCGCACATCATCATGTTGGAAATTTA
>JAODAL010084517.1:0-10889 GCA_025379985.1 Phyllomedusa bahiana
ACCTGTTCTCCCCCCGGGCTGGTTGAAGCGTCAGCTCGGCCTCCCCGTCAACCGTCTCATTGTTGACGTGGCAACACGCTGGAATTCCACCCTCCGCATGCTCCAGCGTTTTGTGGCAGTAGCGCAATGCCATTACGCAGTACGAAGGGACACATGGCCTGACAAGCAGCGTCGCGGACCTCGGGGTGTTGAACCACCGAGAGTGGAGGCAGGTGAAAGAGCTCTGCACCATCCTTGCCAGTTTTGAAGAAGCCACCAAAATGGTCAGTGCGGACAATGCCCTTGTCAGCATGAGCATTGTGCTGATTTTAGTTCGGGAAAACGATCGTTGGACACTCTGAAACAACAGGTCCCGCCAGCGACGGAGGAGGAGACGGACACAGTTTGCGGACACGGAGCCTTTCTCTCCGTCAAATCCACAAGGCCCGACAGTTTCACAATTTCATCGGTCTTCATTAGGCATGGTTCGAGTCCAGGGCTAGTGCAAGGTGGCGCATCAGCTCTCGGGGTGCATCATCTCAGGCAAGTTCGGGGCTGTGCTGAAGCTGTGCTGGATGAAGCGGAGGAGGAGGAGGGTGGTATTCCTAGACACCGACGTTATCGACGTCCCGACTTGGAAAAGGGTTGGCGCAAATTTTGAGGCGGAGGAGGAAGTGAGGAAGATCAGTTTGCTACTGCCCCTCGACCCAGAGGCTTGGGAAATCAAGGCTCCATCTCTCACATGAGTGTTGGATGCTCCATTTCCTCCAACATGATCCTCGCTTTTAGGAAATCAAAATTTACTACAGTTACGGGGTGGCCACCCTCCTGGACCCCCGGTACAAAACAAAAATCAGCACTTTCCTTCCACCCACCCAAATAGAGAGTAAAATGCAGGAAATGGAGACCTTGCTGATTGATCAACTAGAGACATCTGTTGCGTCTGCTTCACGTTCCCCAATGTCACGGTGGAACAACTCAGCGACGTGACCGCAGTAAGTGCCAAGTAGCTTTAGCGGCAGCAGCAGGCAAGGTGGCAGAAGCCTAATGGGTGACCTCTGGCAATCTTTGTTTACCACCTCACCAACGCATGCAATGCAGGGCACACATCCAACACACAGAGATCACTTAAGATCATGGTGCACACTATCTGCGTCTCAAACACCGATGTTTTTGTATGTGTTCCGGACCCAATAGACTTCTGGGTATCCAAAATGGACGAATGGCCCGAGGGTGGCTCGCCACGCCATAGAGGTGTTGTCCTGCCCAGCAGCCAGCGTTCATATCTGAGCGGACCTTCAGCACAGCTGGAGGTGTCATTACAGACAAACGCATCCGACTTTTCCCCAGATAAGTGGATCGTTTTGACTTTCATCAAGATGAATCAGGCATGGATCTCTGATGATGTTTGGTGCCCCCAATTGGCCGAGGTCACCGGATTAGTTTTTCCGGTCTACTTCAAAATTCCTTTTCAAACAGATATGGTCCTCTTGAAAACTTTTTTTTAAAATGATCATTTCTCTCTGCAATTTTTATTCTCTTTTCCCAACAGTTCATTTTGCTGGTTTTGCTGTGAGGAGACTGTAAAAGACAGCAAGGTTTCATGACAACACCGTATTCCATTTACTCACTTTATCTTTAGAATTTTTCGCATTGTCAATGGTTTTGAGCAGGGCCGGAATGGGACCAAAAAGCAGCCCTGGCACAAAACCCCCACCAGCCCACATACAATATCCGCCACCGGACAACATATAATATCCGCCACCGGCCCACATATAATATCCGCCACCGGCCCACATACAATGTCCGCCACTCTGCTATAATAAACACCACTATAAACATCAGCAAGAAAGTAAAACTGGTGCACAGAAACCCCTATTCATAGGGTTACGGACAAGCTTACAGTTGTTTTTACAATTAGGGAGAAGTGTATGCTGCCCCTCTACAAATGCTGATATAACTTACAATACCGCTACGTAGTGGTCAAGTCACATGACAATGAATACAGCACTGATCCAACAGAAGCAAAATAACCCCTGACATCAGGGACTCACAGGCTTATCTGCTGAGAGTCTCTTTCTTTGCCTTTTCTTCTCCATCCGGCCCAGACCATCAGGACGCTTCTCCACCGTAACTGTCTTGCAAATTACCACACACAATCTTAGACAACTCACTTTTCCCCGCTTTTACCCCTCCCCACAAACCCCTCAAAGCACCCCAAAAGGTTTTAGTGGGCCCTTTCTCCCCTAACTTTAAAAATTCCCACAGAAAGCCCTTTGGGGGTCCCCTTCTGTAACAGTTTGTATTTTTGTTCCTTTATGGTAGGTTGGTTAACCCTTTTATACAGGACATAGGGACACTCCCTTTTTTGGGTAGGTAATTAGGCAGGTAGGTAAGAATATAGCCCCCAATTAGGTAGGTTGACATAAAGCAGGTATAAATAGGCCCCCGTCGGTATGCCCCCAGCAGTCCAGAACCCGGGATTTTCCCCCATTTTGGCCCTGCTGATCCTGGGGGGGTGCCAGCAGTTAAGCAGCCCAAATTTACAGCATCCCAGTGGAAAAAGTCTGGGCCCTACATAGGGAGTTGGGCCAATGGTTTTTGACACAAATCTTCTAAATACAAAGGCCTGCAAATAAAGGACCCACGGAGCAGATGGCGGGGGAGGATGCGGCAGGTAAGGGCCCAGGGAAGGGGGAGGCTGGCTAATGGTGAGGTCCAGGGGGGTGGGGTCAGGTAGTGGTGGGTCCCCGGAGAGGGGGAGGAGGCTAGTGGTGAGGTCCCCCGGAAGGGGGGGGAGGCTAGTAGTGGGGTCCCAGGGGGGTGGAGGCAGGTAGCTGGTGAGGTCCCAGGGGAGGTGGAGGTAGGCTAGATAGTGAGGTCCCAGGGGAGGTGGAGGCAGGCTAGATGTGAGGGCCAGGGAGGTGGAGGGGGTGATAGTGATGTCCCAGGGGAAAGGGGGAGGCTAGATAGTGAGGTCCCGGAGGGTGGAGGCAGGCTAGTTTGTGAGGTCCAGGGGGTGGGGAGGGTAATAGTGAGGTCCCAGGAGAGGGGGGGCAGGGTAGATATAGGTCCCAGGGGAGTTGGAGGGAGGCTAGTGTGAGGGCCCCCGGAGAGGTGGAGGGAGGCATGGGAGGGGCCCAGGAGAGGTGGGGGGCACACTAGATATGAGGTCCCCGGGGAGGTGGAGGCAGGGTAGATAGTGAGGGGCCCGGGGAGGTGAGGAGGCTAGATAGTGGGCCAAGGGGGGGGTGGAGGGAGGCTAGCTTGTGAGGTCCCAGGAGAGGTGGAGGGGGCTTTTATAGGTTGGGGGGCCCCGGGAGGTGGAGGCCCAAATTATAGTGAGGGGCCCCGAGAGGGGGAGGCAGGCTAGTATGAGGTCCCCGGGAGGTGGACGGCTAGATAGTGAGGTCCAGGGGGTGGAGGCGGCTAGATGTGAGGGCCCGGGGGGTGGAGGAGGTAGATAGTGAGTCCAGGGGAGGTGGGGAGGCTAGAAAAGTGAGGCCAGGGGGGTGGGGGCAGGGGTAGATAGTGGGTCCAGGGGGGTGGAGGAGGCTAGATATGAGGTCCAGGGGGGGGGGAGGTAATAGGAGGCCCAGGGGAGGTGGAGGAGGCTAGAAAATGAGGTCCCAGGGGGTGGGGGGGTAGATGTGAGGGCCCGCGGGGTGGAGGCAGGCTAGTTAGTGAGGTCCAGGTGTGGTGGAGGCAGGCTAATGTGAGGGGGACAGCGGGGGTGGGGGCAGGCTAGTTTTTGGGCCAGGGTGGTGGAGGCAGGCTAGATAGGAGTTCCGGGGAGGGGGAGGCCCGGAGATAGTGAGGTCCCAGGGGGGGTGGAGGCAGGTAATGGAGGGGCCCCGGAGAGGTAGGCAGGCTAGATAGTGATGTCCCAGGAGAGGGGGGGGCGGTAATAGTGAGGGCCCAAGGGGGTGGAGGAGGCTGATAGTGAGGTCAGGGGGGGTGGAGGCAGGCCCCGATAGTGAGGCCAGGGGAGGTGGAGGGGGTAGAATGAGGTCCAGGAGAGGGGGAGGGGGGTAGATAGTGGGTCCCAGGAGAGGGGGAGGCAATAGATGTGAGGTCCCCGGAGAGGTGGAGGCAGGCTAGATAGTGAGGTCCCGGGGGGTGGAAGCAGGCGAGATAGTGAGGCCAAGGGAGGTGGAGGGGGGTAGATAGTGAGGTCCCAGGAGAGGTGGAGGCAGGGTAATAGTGAGGGTCCCAGGAGAGGTGGAGGCAAGCTAGATAGTGAGGTCCCGGGGAAAGGGGGAGGCAGGGTAGATAGTGAGGCCCAGGGAGGTGGGGGGCGGTTAAAAGTGAGGTCCAGGGAGGTGGAGGCGGGTAGATAGTGGGTCCAGGGGGGGTGGGGGCAGGTAGATAGTGAGGGGGGAGGTGGGGGCAGGGTTTGATAGTGAGGGCCCGGGGGGGGTGGAGGAAGGCTAGATAGTGATGTCCCAGGGGAGGTGGAGGCAGGCTAGATGTGGGTCCGGGAGGTGGAGGAGGTTTAGTAGGTCCAGGTTGGTGGAGGCACTAGATATGAGGGGACCAGCGGAGGTGGAGGCGTTTTTGAGGGCCAGGTGTGGGGACAGGGGTAGATGTGAGGCCCGGGGGGGTGGAGGCAGGCAAATTTAGGTCCCAGGGGAGGGGGGCAGGCTAATAGTGACCCCGGGAGGTGGGGGCGGAAATATGATGTCCCAGGGGAAAGGGGAGGCGGGTAGATATGAGGTCCAGGAAGGGGGGAGGGGCAGATAGTGGGTCCAGGGAGGTGGAGGACGGCTAGATAGTGAGGTCCCAGGAGAGGGGAGAGGGTAGATAGTGAGGTCCAGGGGAGGTGGGGGCAGGGTAGATAGGAGGTCCAGGGGGGGGTGGAGGCACACTGATAGTGAGGTCCCCGGAGAGGGGGGGAGGGTAGTTTGTGAGGTCCCAGGGGGGGGTGGAGGAGGTAGTAGTGAGGTCCCAGGGGGGTGGAGGCAGGTAGATAGTGAGGCCCAAGGGAGGTGGAGGAGGGTGATAGTGAGGTCCCGGAGAGGTGGAGGCAGGCAGATAGTGAGGTCCCCGGAGAGGTGGGGGCAACAATAGTGAGGTCCCAGGAGAGGTGGAGGAGGCTAGATTTTTGAGGTCCCAGGGTGGTGGAGGCAGGCTGATAGTGAGGTCCAGGGAGGTGGAGGCAGGCAATGTGAGGTCAGGGGAGGTGGAGGAGGCTAGTAGTGGGTCCCGGGGGGGTGGAGGCAGGTAGATGTGAGGTCCGGAAGGTGGAGGCGGCTAGTAGTGAGGGACCCCGGGAGGTGGAGGCAGGCTAGTTAGTGAGGTTAGGTGGGTGGAGGCAGGCTAGATAGTGAGGGTTCCAGGGGGGGGTGGGGGGCAGGTAGATGTGAGGTCCCGGGGGGGGTGGAGGGAGCTAGAAGTGAGGTCCCAGAGGTGGAGGAGGCTAGATAGTGAGGTCCCGGGGGGGTTAAGGCAGGCTAATGTGAGGTCCCAGGGATGTGGAGGCAGGGTATTATGAGCCCAGGGGGTGGAGGCAGGCTGATAGTGTGGTCCCAGGGGAGGGGGAGGCAGGTAGAAGTTGGGGAGGGAGGGGGAGGCGGTAAAGTGAGGTCCAGGGGAGGGGAGGCAGGCTAGATATGAGGTCCAGGAAAAAGGGGGAGGAGGCTAGATAGTGAGGTCCCAGGGAGGGGGAGGAGTAGATAGTGAGGCAGGGGGAGGTGGGGGCAGGCTAGATAGTGAGGTCCAGGGGGTGGGGGGCAGGTAGTAGTGAGGTCCCCGGAGAGGTGGGGGGGCAGGCTAGATAGTGAGGTCCAGGAGGGTGGGGGCAGGCTAGATATGAGGTCCGGGGGGGTGGGGGGAAGGCTAGAAGTGAGGGGCCCAGGAGGTTTAAGGGAGGTAATAGTGAGGTCCAGGGGGGTGGGGCACTGATGTGGGTCCCCGGGAGGTGAGGAGGCTAATAGTGAGGTCCCAGGGGGGTTGAGGCAGGGTTGATAGTGAGGTCCCCGGAGGGTGGAGGCAGGTAGAAGTGAGGTACCAGCGGAGGTGGGGCGGTTTTAGTGAGGTCCAGGGGTGGTGGAGGGGGGGCAGATAGTAGGTCCCCGGGAGGGGGGGGGCAGGGGTACATGGGAGGCAGGCAGATAGTGAGGGGCCGGGGAGGGGGGGAGGTAGATAGTGAGGTCCCCGGGAGGGGGAGGGAGGCTTGATTGTGAGGGCAGGGAGGGGGAGGCGTAGATAGTGGGTCCCCGAAGGGGGGGGCGGCTGATAGTATTCCCGAGAGGGGGAGGAAAGGGTAGATATGAGGTCCCCGGGAGGTGGAGGCAGGCTAGTAGTGAGGTCCGGGGGGGGTGGAGGCAGGCTAGAAGTGAGGTCCCGGGGAGGTGGAGGCAGAGTAGATATGAGGGCCCAGGGGAGGGGGAGGCAGGGTAGATAGTGAGGTCCCAGGAAGGGGAGGCAGGGCCCAGATTGAGGCCCAGGAGAGGGGAGGGGTAGATAGTGAGGTCCAGGAGGGTGGAGGCGGGGAGATAGTGAGGTCCCAGGGGAGGTGGAGGCAGGCATAGTGAGGTCCCAGGGGAGGTGGAGGCAGGCTAGATGTGAGGCCGGGGGGGGTGGGGCAGGCTAGATAGTGGGTCCAGGGGGGGGTGGAAAGGGAGGCTAGATAGTGAGGTCCCAAGGGGAAAGGGGGAGGGAGGGTGATAGTGAGGGCCCAGGAGAGGTGGAGGCAGGGTAGTAGTGAGGTCCAGGGGGGGTGGAGGCGGCTAGATAGTGAAAGGGCCCAGGAGAGGTGGGGCAGGCTGATAGTGGGGTCCCAGGAGAGGTGGAGGCAGGTAGATAGGAGGGCCAGGGAGGTGGAGGAGGCAGATAGGGGTCCAGGGAGGGGGAGGCAGGTAGATAGTGAGGGGCCAAAAAAAAGGGGGCAGGCTAGAAGTGAGGGCCCGGGGAGGGGGAGGCAGGCTAGATATTTAGGTCCAGGGGGGGAGGCAGGTAGATAGTGAGGTCCCGGGGGGTGGGGAGGCTAATGGGGAGGGCCAGGTGGGGCAGGGAGATAGTGAGGGCCGGGGGGGGGGAGGGAGGCAGATAGTGAGTCCAGGGAGGTGGGGCAGGCTAGATGTTTAGGTCCCCCGGGGAGGTGGGGGCAGGTTTTAAATTAGGTCCAGGGGGGTGGAGGCGGCAGTATGGTCCCAGGAGAGGGGGAGGCAGGGTAGATAGTAGGTCCCAGGGAGGGGGAGGAGGCTAGTTTGTGGGTCCCAGGAGAGGTGGAGGGAGGCTAGATGTGAGGCCCAGGAGAGGTGGGGGCGGCTAGATATGAGGTCCAGGGAGGTGGAGGGAGGTGATAGTAGGTCCCAGGGGGGGTGGAGGCAGGCTAGTAGTGAGGTCCAAGAGGGGGAGGCAGGCTAGATAGTGGGGGGCCCCCGGAGAGGTGGAGGCAGGGTAGATAGTGTGGGCCCAGGAAGGTGGAGGCAGGTAGATAGTGGGTCCCAGGAGAGGTGGAGGAGGTGATAGTGAGGTCCCAGGGAGGTGGAGGCAGGGTCTATATTGAGGCCCCGGAGAGGTGGAGGCAGGGTAGATATGAGGTCCCAGGAGAGGTGGAGGCAGGGTGTATGAGGTCCCCGGAAGGTGGAGGCAGGTAGATGGGGATCCCCGGGGGGTGGAGGCGGTAGTGGTGAGGTCCTAGGGGAGGTGGAGGCAGGCTAGTAGTGAGGTCCCCCGGGGGGGTGGAGGCAGGGTAGATTTGAGGTCCGGGGGGTGGAGGCAGGCTAGATGGAGGGCCCCGGAGAGGGGGGGCAGGTAGAAATGAGGTCCCGGAGGTGGAGGCGGCTAGATAGTGAGGTCCCAGGGGGAGGTGGGGGCCTAATATGAGGTCCAGGAGGTGGAGGGGAGGCTGATAGTGGGGGCCCCGGAGAGGTGGGGCAGGCTAGATAGTGAGGGGGCCCCGAGCGGGGGAGGCAGGTAGATAGTGAGGGGCCCAGAGAGGGGGGGGGCACTAGATAGTGAGGTCCCAGGGGCGGGGAGGCAGGTGATTGGAGTCCCCCGGGGGGGAGGCAGGCTAATAGTGAGGTCCCCGGAGAGGTGGAGGGGAGGCTAGATAGCGAGTTCCCCGGGGAGGTGGAGGCAGGCTAGATAGTGATGTCCCAGGAAGGTGGGAGGCAGGCTAGATAGTGATGTCCGGGGGGTGGGGCAGGGTAGATAGTGAGGTCCCAGGGGGAGGTGGGGCAGGGTAGTATGAGGTCCCCAGGGGGGTGGGGGCAGGGTAGATAGTGAGGTCCCAGGGAGGTGGAGGGAGGTAGATTGTGAGGTTCCCAGGAGAGGTGGGGCAGGTAGAAGTGAAGTCCCGGAGAGGGGGAGGCGGCTAGAGTGAGGTCCCAGGGAGGTGGAGGCAGGTAGATGTGGAATGTCCCAGGAGAGGGGGGGGTAGATATAGGTCCCCGGGGGAAAGGGGGAGGCAGGCTTTGATTGTGAGGTCCCCCGGGGGGGGAGCAGGCTAGAAGGATTCCCCGGAGAGTGGAGGCAGGTAGTAGTGAGGTCCCGGAAGGGAGGCAGGCTAGAAATTGTAGGTCCCGGAGGGGGGCCGCTAGATAGTGAGGGGCCCGGAAGGTGGAGGGAGGGTAATATGAGGTCCCAGGGAGGTGGGGGCAGGCTAGTATGAGTCCCCGGAGAGGTGGGGGGCAGGGTAGATATGAGGTCCCAGGGGGGAGGAGGCGGTGAAAAGTGAAGTCCCGGAGAGGTGGAGGCGGCTAGATGTGAGGGCCCCAGGGAAAGGGGGGAGGGAGGCTAGATAGTGAGGTCCCGTAGAAATTGAAAGGCCATTACCAGCCTAAGGATTGGTCCCCCGCGGGGCATATCTTTTGGTGGCAGGAAGTTCCTTGTGAGCGCCTCCAGGCCTGGGGGGGGGCGGGGGCCCCGGGCATGAGGGGGCGGGGCCAGGGGTCAGGCTTCTCCCCGTGAGCAGAGCTGCCGGCCCCTGCCCCCGAGCTACTGTGCTGCCCGTGCTGGCCCCCGGGCCCCGCGAGGTAAGGCGGCTGCGGACTGCGCGCCCAGCAAGACTTTAGCTGCCAGCATGGACACGGGGGGGAGCGGCCCCCAGCGCGGGCCCTGCCCCCTGTAGCTCACTAATGTCCTTAACAGCGGCGTGTCCCGTATTAAAGAAGGGAAGAGCAAAGTCGTGATCGATTAAAGCGGGCCCCCGGGATCAAACGGCCCGCGGGCATTGCCGGGTTGGCGGTGCCCCTTCGGGCCCTGGTTTTTTTGAGGCATGTTGCTGGAGATCGCTATAATCATGGTCCTTTGGAACAGAAATGTGGCTTTAAGTGGCATTTCTCCCTCAAAATTTTTTAAACATGGTGAGAAAAATTTTATAATTTTTTGGGGGGTCATGTGCTGTGAGATACAGAAAATCAGGGCCCTTTGGAAAAAAAAATGTGGCTTCTGTGGCATTTCCCCCTACAATTTTAACAGGGGCTGAGAAGTCAATTTTTAAGTTTTTTGGGGTCAGGGTTTCTGTAGATACAGAAATTTAATCACGGTCTTTGGAAAGAAATGTGGTTCAAAAGGGCATTTTCCCTCAAATTTTTAACGTGGGAGAAGTCAATTTTATGTTTTTTGGGGTCATGGGGCTGTGAGATACAGCTAAAATCAGGTCCTTTTGGGAAAACAAAATGTGCTTCTAAGTGCTTTCTCCCCCCAAAATTTTTAACAGTGGCTGAGAAGCATTTTTTAAATTTTTTGGGTCATGCTTTTTTAAAATGCAGCAATACTACAGGTCCATTCAAAAAAAGTGGTTTCTAACGACTTTGTTTTCACAATTGCAAAAGTGGCTCAAGGGGGATGGTGCTGTCAAAACAGGAAAGTAGGCACTGTTAATGGAATTTTACAAAATACTTGTTTTTGAAAGATCTTTAACAGAGCTAGCAATCCCTGTTGAAAACCCATTTTAATAAAATTAAAAAAAGAAAACCCAAAAGACATGGGGGGGTTTCCATCCTTTTTTTAAAAATGTGTTTTTTGAATTAAACTACTAAAAAAAGGCATGCACAAAAAGTGGTAAAAAAATTCCTGAAATTTACAAGGGAGGGACAGGAAAACTTGAACAGTAATGTAGGTTACCCAGGAAGGTTGTCAAGTCCCGTTAACTAAAAAGGGGGTTGAAAAATCCTTTTCCGGGACTTTTTAAATTTTGGGGCAGACAGGTTTTTTATACTGCGGTCCAGGAAAGATAGTTAATTTCCAAATTAACTAAATTGGTGTTTTAAAGATTCCTTTTTCCGGCAATTTTTAATCTGGGGTCATGCAGGGTTTTGGGGGTATGCTGTGGCCCAGGAAGGTATGCAAGTCCAGTGAAACTAAAAGGTGGTTGAAAGAATCCTTTTTCCGGACTTTTTAAAACTGGGGGTCATGGGTTTGGGGCTCATGCTGCGTTCCCCGGACAGGGAATTCAAAGTCCATTCAAGTAAAATGAGGGTTCAAAACAAACTGCCTTTTGGCACTTTTTAATTTTTTGGGTGAGCAGGTTTAAGGGTCAGGCTGGGTACAAGACAGGGAAAATAAAAGGTCTTGACTTTTTTTCTGTGGGTTTTTTTAAAACCCAAGTGTGTTTTCCTAAGTGACACGTATCCTTTGATGTTGTGGGTGTTAATTTCAGCTTCCTCCAGCCCCGTTTGGTGTAAGAATGAAGGGTTGTTCCTCTCCCCTCTTTAATGGTCATCGCGCATAATTATTATCCCACGGAAATCGTTTATAATTGCCCATATCGACTATCGACCCGTGACGATAGTGAGTAATCGTCATCACAGTCTTACCCCAAACCGTCTCCAAGACTTCTCCGGTGCTTCCCCCCCCTTTGGCTTCTTCTTGCTCTCGCTTATATCCTCAAAAAACCGTCTCCAACCTTTCCCGTGTTCCCCACCTCTGGGCTTCTTTTCTGTTCTCTTATTGCTCCC
>JAODAL010084518.1:0-10888 GCA_025379985.1 Phyllomedusa bahiana
AGGGCGGGGAACCCCGGGGCAGTGTATAGGTAGCCAGGGCAGTCTATGGGTAGGCGGGGCTTTTAAGGCCCGGGGCTATGTATAGGTAGCCAGGGCTATTATAGGCACCCGGGGGCAGGGTATAGGTGCCAGGGGCAGTGATGGGTAGCCAGGGCTTTTTAGGCACCGGGGCTATTAAGCACCGGGCGGGGTATAGGTAGGGAGGCTATTATAGAAGCCAGGGGCATGTTAGGACCAGGGCTATTATAGGCACCGGGCGGGGTAAAGGCAGCCGGGCGGGGTAAGGTGCCAGTGCGGGGAAAGGTACCGGGGCAAAAAAAAGGGCGCCGGGGCAGGGAAGGCAGCCATGGCGGGGGAAGGTAGCCAGCTATTATAGGCACCGGGGGCGGGTATATTACCAGGCAAAAGGGGCCAGGGCGGGGAAAGGCAGCCGGGGCGGGGTTGGTACCCGGGGCTATTATAGGCACCAGGCATTGTATAGGCAACCAGGCAGGGTATAGGTAGCCGGGGCTATTATAGGACCAGGGCGGGGTAAAGGTACCAGGCTATTATGGAGCCAGGGCAGGGTATAGGTAGCCGGGCGGGGTATGGGTACCAGGAAGGGCATCATAAAGCCCAGGGTATAGGTAGCCAAGGCGGGGTATGGTAGCCAGGCAGGGGCATCATATAGCCAGGCAGGGATCATCTAGCCATGGCGGGGTATGGGTACCAGGGGGGGGTTCATATACCAGGCGGGCATCAAAATGCCGGGGCGGGGTAAGGTACCAGGGCAGGGCATCATATACCAGGGCAGGGTATAGGACCGGGGCGGGGCACATCTACCAGGCAGGGTATAGGTGCCGGGGCAGGGCTCAATAGCCAGGGCAGGTTAGTACCCAGGCGGGGCATCAATACCCGGGGCGGGGTAAGGAGCCGGGGCAGGGCTTTTAAAAGGCGCCAGGGCAGAAGATTTAAAAAAAAAAAAAAAAATACCACCCCTTTCCCCCCCTCTTCACCTCCCGGACGGTCGCTCTCACCTAGTGGTGGCCGGGGACAACGCCGATACGTCTCACATCGCGCGCTTCCCCGGCCTCCTGGAGCGAACAATGGGGATCATAGACCCCAGCTTTTCAGCCTCCCGCGCTTGCACCCACTCGGGGCCCGCCGGGGAAACCCCGGGCCCCATGGGGGGCCTCCGACCCGGGCCCTGGGCCCCGGGGCCCCCCAGCGGCCCGCTGGAAAATCCCCGGTTTGCCCAAATGGGCAGTCCGGGGAGGGATAGATAAGATCGATAGATAGAAGATAGATAATAGATAGATAGATAGAACAAAAATAGATAGATATGGAAAGATAAAAATAGAAGATAAAGAAAGACATAGAAGATAGATAAAAAAGGATAACAGAATAGATAAAAAGAAGATAGATAATAGATAGATAGATAATAGAAGATATGAGATAGATAGATAGAATGAATAGATAGATAGAATAGATAATAATAGATAATAGATAATAGATATAGATAATAGATATGAAATAATAATAGAAAATAGAAAGAAATATAGATAGATAGATAGATAGATAGATAGATAGATATGAGAGAGATATCCTGATTCAGTTACCAGATTACAACACTGAAACACAGTGATATGAATTCGCCGCGTGCACAGTCCCAATCCTGTCGTTCTTCACACATTTTATTGCAGATTCACCAAACCAGCCCCAGTACATTACAGCTCTTATGCCTTGTAATAGAAGCTTCTATAAGAGAGCTGGATACAACGTGTAAGATGCTTCTCTTCTCCAAGTGTGAAATGTACAACTAATGTGACAGATGACGGAAGGCGCTGGTAGATAAATTATCCTCCGGAGCCGCCGCTTCCAGATGAACGGGCCGAGAAATTAAAATTCTTAGGAAAATTAAGAAATAAAACACATAGGTAATGTAAAAACAACACCGACTGCAAAAAAGCCACTAAACTCCATCAGACAGAGGCCCACTAAGAAACCCCCGGGCACAAGACACACGTGTGCAACCGCGGCAGAAGACGCCAGCCGCACAGAGCACGATTACAATGTGTGGCCCCAACAGGTAAGTGGGGGGGATGGAAATCATAAAACCTTAGAACAAACCCTGGGGGGACCCTCAAATACAGCAGCCGAAGTCCACCTGCAAAAACACGACAAAACGGGGTGACCAAAGGGAGCAGCCCCTGAACCTGAAAAACTAAGGGCCCCTTGAAAAAATTTTTTTAAAAAATTTCACTATCAAAAAAAAATTGGCAGTATTATATTATTATATTTTTGTACAAAAGGGGCAGTATTAAGTAAGGGTTTTATTTTTGGGAACATAGGGGCATATTATAGTAGTTATTTTTCTTGTACTAGGGCCCGTAAATTTTAGTATTTTTATTCTTGTAAAATAGGAGCAAATATTATAGTATTTTTTATTCTTTTACATATTTAAACATTTTTAAAGTATTTAAAATTCCCGTACATAGGGGGCAGGGATTATAGTAGTTATTTTTCTTTTACATAGGATCAGTATTATAATTTATTCTTGAAAAATAGGGGGAGTATTAAAGAATTTTTTTAATTTTTGTACATAAAGGGGGGAGTTTTTATAGTATTTTATTCTTTACATGGGGGTAAGGGATTTTTATAGTTAAATTCTTGTCCTAGGGGGGGAGCAGACAGTTGTGTTGGGTAAGCCCCTGCGGGGCGGGGGCATGGCTTCTGACCCAGGAAAGGGGGTTTAGGGCGAGGGGGCTGACGATTTCCTTTGGGAAAGCCCCTGGCTGGAGTGTGGCCTTCCACATGGAGGGAAAATTACTTGGAATAAGTGGCTGGTGAGTCTTCAAGCAGTTATTTATGTTTTTTGAAATGGGGCTTAATGTTTTGTGGAAAAAGGATATTAAGCTTAAGAAGGGAAAATTTTTCAAATTGAAAAATGAAAACAAATTAGAGACTGACCCCCAAAGTAAAGCTGATGAAATATGAGTGTCTTTGGGTGACCGTTTCAAAGGTAGCTCTTACTGAGAGAAAGACGATAAAAGGGGCAAACACCATCCCCAAGATGGGAAAACTGGAAATGGAAAAAAAGGGAAAAAAGAATCCAAAAAATCCCCCAAAAAAGAAAGAAGTGATTTGGGAAAAAAGAGTGTTTAAATTTTGTTTCAGAATGTGATTAGGGACAGGACCGCTGAGGAATTTTTATGATCCAAGATATTGAGGAAAACAAGCACCGTATGTTCCCATAAAAGCTGTGGAAAACCTGCGGGCCGGGGGAACATGGGGGTTTTTTTTAACCCCAGCAGACTCCATCAGCACAGGTGGGGATGCTTTGTTTTTTTGAGTCTGGGAGGGGGAAGTGCAAAGCCCTGACTGTGTGAACAGACCCCGCAGAAACCCTGAAAGTATCAGCCAGACCCCAAAAGTCCTTACTGTATCAGCAGACACTGCAAAAATGAGTACCCTTCAACACTAGAAAACCCAATTTTACAAACTGCTTAATAAATTCCCGGGGCTCTCTTTTTTTGCAATGTGTTGATGCATGAAGACAGATTAAAAATTGCCCCAGAAAACCCAAAAGTTGAACGCTTGGCAAAAAACCCGCAAAATGGGGCAGTTTAAACCCCGCAGAACAGCCCCGGCAATCGGGAACCCCCCCCGAGCAAACCCCGGTGTTTTGTAACAGCTGCAAACCAGCAAAATGTCAGTAACCCAGCAGAACAGCCCGGGCTCAGTAACACTGCAAGCAGCCAGGTCTCAGTTAAAAAACTGCAGAGCACCAGGTCTCATAACACTGCAGACAGCCAGGTCCAGTAACCCCGCGAACAACCAGGTCTCAGTAACACTGCAAAAGCACCAGGTTTTCCCGTAACCCCCAAGGGAGCCCGGGATTAGTTTAAGGGCCCGGAGAAGAGGGGAGGCCCAGGGCGACCCCGTTTGCTTTGGGGGAAATCCTTTTCAGAATCCTTCTCCCATTTCACCAGAGCAGCTAACCCCCCACCCCAGAGGAAAGGGAAAGCTGTGAGTTAAAATTTTCAGGCCCCGAGGGAAAGAAACCCCTCCAAAAAGAAGAAATTGGAAAAACTTTAAATTAAGTACTTTATTAAAATTTAAAAACCCTGAGGGGTACCCCGATCCACATCCCCTCCACAGGTTTTATTATATCACTTCAAGCTGCATTACAGTTTGGGCCTTTTCTGGACATCTTTAAAAGAAAACCAAGGGGAAAAGAGATCTGGGGAAGGGATCTCCATTTTGGGTCCAACTGTCCCAAGCCTAAAGAAAAGGGCGGCCACTACTTGGTTTCCCTCTTAGGGGTGAATGTGGAAATCTATGGGAAATGGCTGCGGGGACAATGTGAAAGGGAAGACCTTTTTTCCTTTGGAAAAAAAAATGAAGAGGGGGAATTTTTGGGAAGGGGGGATTTACAGTGAAGATTTCCCGCTTAGCCATCCAAAGGGGTCACCAGGGACCTGCCGCATTCCTTTATCTGGGTCAAGCGGGGGAAAATTTTTTACCTTGGGCAGCCGCGCTTGTGCCATAGAAAAGTGGAGGGAGACATCTTGCTTTTAATTGCTCCCTTTTAAATGTTTTCAAAGTGGAAAATTTTTGGGCCCTGTTAAGGAAAAGTTGCACAGGAGTTTTTCATCTGTAACCTTTTCTCAACGGGCCCCACGTTTAAGGAATGTCCAAAAACCCCCAGGGCCCAAACAACAAAATGACACAACGGGAGAAGGGCCCTGGAGGAAGACTGGAAATAGCCACCCGTGGTAGAGCAGGGGCCCCGGGTTCCCCGAATCTGACAACAAATGGGGAAAAATTTAAGAGACCATGTCCAGAAGCTAATTCGAACCCCTTTGACATTTCTCTGCAAGGACCACCAGCCCCCGAGGAAACTCCCCGTGGTTCCCCAGGGGATACAAGCAGATCTCACCCGCCACTTAAAAAACACTTCAAGAAGAAATATACCCGAATATTGAACTATCTAAAAAGTCCAGTGATTTACAACCCAGAAGGTCCAACTTCTGGGGCCAGTGCAGAAGGGTGTAAACTTTCACACGTAAAAAGGGAAAAATTTCCAAAGCTGACGCCTCTAGAAAAGTTACTATAATAAAGAAAGAAGCCAGTCACCAGGATGGAGGTAAAATTCTGGGGGATTCGCTGCCCTTTTCTAAAAGGACCAGGGTGGGGCAAATGGGGGCAAGTTTTTTTGCTCAACCCAGATGAAAACCCTCAGGAGGAAAGCCTGATACATCAAATTTTCCAACAAAAGACCCCAGAACTTTCAAGTAACCCGAAAGGGGGAAAGGGGTAATAAGGCACCAAAAACACAATGGGCCATGGCGAAGCTGAGAATAAGCCTCTTTAAAGTGGGAAAAGGTTAGGACTCAGACCGGCGTCGGGCAGTTTTTTCCCGCGCTGTCTGAAGGGAAGGTCGGACAATTTTCTTCCTTTCAGGGGACCTATCTTTAAAAGCATGCGCAGGTGTTTTGGGGGAAAACCCAAAGGGCGGAAATCACGAGCAAACATTTTTGTCCCCTTTTGGGCTGGAAAGAAAAGATGGGGGTTGGGATCCGTTCAGTAAGGGAGAGATACAAGGGGAAGGTTCCCCGGGGATTTTGCCCCGGGGGCCCCGGGTTTGATGCGGGCTTTGTGCTGGACACGTGTGCTATAAAATTTTTTAAAGTCCCATGCTCAGCAGACCAGGAAGGAGGGGAGCTGTTTTCCAAACAAGGAGAAGCCATATTTGGGTTTTTAAACCAGGGGGGTTTATTTCGGGCGGTGATTTCAAAAGTTTTCCCCTAAACAATATAGAAAAAGGGCCATATCACAAGCGGCTCAAATATGATGAAACCTTCCCAAAATCTGGGGGCAACAGGGCCCAACCCATAGATCCCTACACAACACCCTTGTACCAATAAGGGCCCACACTTACCCTAAAAGGGGGGTTAAAAGCCAGCAGGATAACCGTGTTAAAAAATTTAAACAGGAAAAATTAAATGTTCCCAGTACAGTATAAACCCCATAGAGTTCTCGGGGCCATTGCATGGTGAGTTGGGTGTTGGATCTGGCTAATCCATCATCTATGGGAAGGGGAAAATGGGGAAAGGTTTAACAGGCTCACGCTCCCCGGACCCAGAGTTTAAAAGGGGGCCTTTCATTAAACCCTTTTATAAAAGGGGCGGAGGAGGCAAACCCCTTTCTTTTTTGATAGCCAGCAAGTGGTGGGGGAAAGCATGAAAGGAGACATCAAGCGTTTATTTTTCAGGACTTGGGGCGCAAAACAGAGCAGTGCGGGGTTTTATCAGGTATTCTTTCCCCGAGACTTTCCCTAAACCCATTATGGGGGATTAAAAAGGAGAAAGGAAGGGGGAGGGAAAGGGGGGTCCCCCAGGTAAAGCAGAAGAAAGATAGAGCTGCAGTACGACCGTTTTCCCAATCTCTGGGAAAGCAGAGGGACAGTTTGATAATTTGGGGGGGGTTTAAAACGCCAGAAACCCCTTTTTTGCCTTTTAAGAACAGAACAGCAGGAAAGGGAATGACAAGGCTTAGTGGGTGGGGAAAAGGGAAGGAACAATCTGGGGAAAAAAGGAAAAACCAAAAAGATTTAAACTGTGATTAAATTGGGAATTTTTTAAAAAGCCCCGAAATTAAGGGAATGAAACCAAAATTCCCAAGCCCATCTGAAAAGTGGGGACCCTTTCCTAAATTAAAATCCGGTGCAAAAGGGAGATAGCCGGGCCCGACCCCATAACTGGGGAGGAAGGAAAAAGGATCCCTTGCCCCTCTTTAAAGCTAAGAAAAATCCGGGGGCTCAAAGGGCTTTACCATTGGGGCTCTACAAAGAGTTTTAAAAAAGGGCAAATTGGCTTTCCGGGCCCTTGGGGTTGGAGGTAAAAAAACCATTTGGGCCCCTTCTGCTGGAAGCTACTTTTTCCCGGGGCCCGTTTCAGAAAAATTTTCCTTAGTCTTTCGGCAAAAAAGGGAGATCGAAAGGAAATTTTAAAAAACTTGGCCCTCCAAATTTTCCCTTGGGTGAACAAGGGGGTTAAAAAGAATCTTGGGCAAAGAAACTTTTAAATCTTCAGGGCCGATTGGGTGGGATAAGCGCCCCATCAAAACCCAGTCATACTTGTGGAATAAAAAGGGCCCTTTTTTTTGAAGGGGGCCCTTTTGCTTTTTATTTGAAAAGGGGGGGCGGTTTACCTACCAAATTAAAAAGGGATAAAAGGTTTGGCTCAAATGAATTTTGGGCCTGGATCAAGGGAAAGCCTTTTAAAAAGAGTCCACCAAAAAACCTGTTAAAAAGTTTTTGTAGAGACGGGGGTTTTTCCGTTTGGGATTGGCCAGTGGATGGCCCCCGGTTCCCGAATTTTAAAGGGGGAAAAATAGGCCAGCCCCTGGTTTAAAAGGCCAAACTAGCAAGCCCTTTTCAAAAATTTTCCCGTCAGGGGTTAGGCAGGGGGGCCCTCTCGTCCATTTGGGGTTTATGTGTTCAGTCTTTGGAACCCCTTTTTTGCGTAATTACATGAAAACAGGATGTTCCAAAAGGGCTTTAAAATGTTTTCCCCGGGAGAAATTAAGGTTGGGGGAGGTAAATTCTGCGCTTATGCAGATGATGTGACCGCCTTGGGGGTCCCTCTAGAAGAAATTTGGGGCAGCAGTAAGAACCCGGGGATAACGTTCCTTCTTCCACAGGGGGTTTTAAAAACTACTGTTAAAAATGGAGAAGAGGGGAACGGCCTTTTGGTTGGGAAATGAAAAAGGGAAAAGGCTTTTCCTTTTTGCCCTTTTAAAAAAATGGGCCAGGGTAAAGATTTGGGATCCCCGGAGGGGTTAGGGTTTTTGGGGCAATTGGGAATGTGAAAGGGGGGAAAAATTGGGGGGAGAAGCTTGGGGGGTGAGTGGGGGCAGAAGGTCAGAGGGTTTTTAAGGGGGAAAAGGAAAGGAACGTTTTCAGGAAAGGATCCCCTGATGAAAACCCTTCCCCCGAACCCCCCTTTTCTTAAAAATAACAGTGGGGGTTTCCCCGGCCAAAAAATTCTTTACCCTTTCCCCCGACTGACCAATGTTTTTCTTTTTCCCTTTTTTCCCTTTTGGGGGGAAACAGGTGAGTGTAAAAAAAAAAGGAAAATTGCTCAAATCCCTTTCCCCCTTTGCCCGAGGGTGGGGCTGGGGGCCATGCCGTGGGCCCGAAGCCCTTTTTTTTTGCACATTATTTTTTGATGGGAAAAACCTTTTTCGATTTGGGGAAGACTTCTGTAAAGGTAAACCAAAGGTGGGATCCTGTTTTAAAGGAGGGGCCCCGGGGGTCCTTTGGCAATTTTTGTCTGGGGGGTTGGGGGGGGGGGGGGGGGGGGGGGGGGGGTGGGGGGGTTTAAAAAGGGGGGGCGTCTCAAGAAAGACGGTCTTGGATGGGGTTTTAAAATCAAAAATTTTTAAAATTAAAAAAAATGGAAAAAATTTTTGTATGATTTATTGAAGCCGCTGTTTAAGGGGAATGATTTTTGGTAAAAGGAAAAAAAACCTTTTTTTTGAATCCCAGTTTTGGTGTCCACATTAACAAATTGGGGGGTGCCCGATCCTGGGACCGTGAAAACAAAAGGGCAGCAAAAACTCCCGGGTTTTATCCCCGGGTTCCCCCCCGAAAAAGAGAAAAAACGTGGCATTGGCTGGGAAAATTTCAAAAGGTAAAAATTTTTTGTTAAAGCAAAATTTATGAATTAGGGAAAAAATTTAACCTTTAACCGAAAAACCTTTTATTCCCCTTAGAAAGGGGGAAAATGGTTCCCCCAAAAAATCCCAAAAGACCCAAAATTTAAGCAATTTTTGTGTTTGGAGTGGGCCCCCCCTTTTAGTGCACAAGTATGGGAAGGTCCGTTTTCCCCCTGTCCCTCTTTCCCTTTAAAAACCCCATCCAAAGGGGGGGGGGGGAAAACAGGCCTACTTCCCAAACTGCTTTTTAAAAAAGGAAAATTCCCGCCCGAAAACTTTAAAAAGGGAAAAAAAAAAACAAAAGCCAAACCTTGTAAAGGGAAAATTTTAATTGTTAAGTGGGCCATTTAAAAAACCCATCTGTGGTGGGGACCAGGCCAAACCTCACCAAACAAAAAAAAGGAAAAATTCCTCCAAAAGGGGAAAACAAGCAAAAAGGGAAAAATATTAGAGAGTCTTAAGGCATAAATACAAAAGACCCCGAGAAATAACCCAAGTAAAGTTTTGGGTGGGAAAAAATATTCATGATGGCAGGGTTTTTGTAAATAAGTTTATAATAAAGTAATTGTAACTTATTCCTTCCATTTTTGTATTTTAATGTAAATAATTTGTAATAAATTTTTATGCAAGTTTTTGAAAAAAAAAAATCAATTTTAGTATTTATATTCTTGTAAAAAAGGAGCAAAATTGAAGTTTTTTATTCTTGTACATAGGGGGGGCAGTATTTATAGTTTTTTATATTTTTGTACATAGGACGTATTATAGTAGTTATATTCTTGTACAAAAGGGGGCAGTATTATATTTGTTATATTCTTGTAAAAATAGGGAGCAAATTTTAAATAGTTATAATTTTTTACATAGGGGCATTTTTTTAGTATTTTTAATTTTTTACCCAAAAGGGGGAATATTATATAAGGTTTTTAAACTTAACCTAGGAGCATTTTTTAGTAGTTATATTCTTGGGACATAGTTGGGGGAGTATTATAGTATTAAATTCTTTTTACCCAAAAGGGGGGGAAATAATTTTAAAATATTTATTCTTTTTACAAAAGAACATATTATACAAATTTTTAATTTTTGAAAAAAAGGGGGCCCGTATTATAGTATTTTTATTCTTGTTTCATAGGGGCCCTTTTTATAGTATTTATATTTTTTTTTTTCTACATAGGACCCTTTTTAAACAATAAAATTTGTAAAAAGGAGGGAGTATTTTTATAGTTATAATTCCTTTTACATAGGAAAGGGAGTATTAAAAAGTAGTTTTTAAACTTTTACATAGGGGGAGTAAATTTTTTTTTAGTTAATTTTCTTGAAAATAGGGGGGATTTTTATAGTAGTTATTTTCTTGAAAAAGGGAGCATATTATAGGTTTATAATTCCCTTTTAAAATAGGACAGTAAAATATAAATTATATTCTTGTACATAGGGGCAGTATTATGTAGTTTTTATTCTTGGGGGGGGGTAGTTTGGGGAGCAGGGCCCCCCATTAAAAATTTTGGGGCCCTAAACAAACTGGAAGGCTGGGCCCCCCCCCCCTCCCCCCCGGGCCCCGGGCCCTACCCCCCTGCCCCCCCCTCCCCGCCCTCCCGACCCAAAAAAGCCCCCCCTCATCCCCCGGCTCACAAACATCACCACCCCAAAAAAAATAAAAAAAAAGTTTTTTGGGGGCACAAGAAAAAAAAAAAGGGAATTTTTTTGCCATTGTTTTTGGGTTTTGTTTTCGCTGGGTTAACAAGTTTCCCGCAAATACCTCCACCCTGTCACCATTATAAAGTTACTGAAAGGGAAAGCCAGAAAACCCAACCAAAATTGCCAAGCAACAATATCCCAAAACTAAATATAACCCGCCACCCAACACTACCATTATACTTACTTTGCACTACCATACTGTTTTTTGACTAAACCAGAAAACCAAACCAATAACACAAAACAACAACAATATACAAGCCCCTAATAATAAAACTTCATCACCATAATAATCGGCACCATTAAAAAAAAATGAAAAAAATACCGCCATAAATGTTACTGATTATAAACCCTCACACCAAACCAATTTTTTTCCTTTCCCTACAGTGGGAACCCCAATTTGGAAGATAAACCCGGTACAACAGGTGCTTTGGGAAATAGGTTTTTCTTACAAAAAGGGGGCCCCACAGGTGCGTCCCTTTTTCTTGGATTCGTTCAC
>JAODAL010084519.1:0-10888 GCA_025379985.1 Phyllomedusa bahiana
ATTTTTTGTTTCAATTCCCCCTGGTGAAAAAATTGCTGTTTTAAGTTTTTACTAGATGCTGCGTCAATGAACAGTGCTGGGTGTGCAAAAGCCCAAAAAAACACGTAACTGTTATGTTTTGATAAATAAACGGTATTTTTTGCACCTTTCAATTCACCTGTGGTGAATATAAAATTGCTTTTTTTAAGATTTACGTAGATGCTGCGTCAATGAACGTGCTGGGTGCGCAAATTCAAAAAACACGTAACTGTTATGTTTTGATATAATAAAACGGTATTTTTTGCACCTTTCAATTCACCTGTGGGGGAATATAGAATTGCTGTTTTAAGATTTACGTAGATGCTGCGTCAATGAACAGTCCTGGGTGCGCAAAAGTCAAAAAACCCCGTAACTGTTATGTTTTGATATAATAAACGGTATTTTTTGCACCTTTCAATTCACCTGTGGTGAATATAGAATTGCTGTTTTAAGATTTACGTAGATGCTGCGTCAATGAACAGTGCGGGGTGCGCAAAAGTCAAAAAACACGTGATGTGTTCGTACGATACACGGTATTTGTGGCAACAAACAACCTGTTGCTGACTACAAGATTGCGGGATTGTAATTTAAGTGCAAGGTGATATATAAACAGTCCAGGTGGTAATGGGTAAAATTGAACACCATCTGAAATGAAATACTGAATAATTAAAGTGGAGTTTTGCAGCTAACAAAGAGACCTGCAGTTACTAGAAATGATGTTTATCCAATATAAGTTCAGGCTGCCCAATATCCAGGAAATATTTCAATAGCAAACTGTTAACAATAACGATATTCCACTACCATTTCTACACTAAGTCTTGGTGAACTTTATCCAGTGTTCTTTATAGATAGAGCTTGTCTGTGTTCGCCCGCGGGCCCCCCCCCCCCCCCCCCCCCGCTCCCACCCCGTGAATTTACAGTGGTAGATGCTGCTTTAAAATTCTCTAGTAACTACATAAAATCTTCAAATCTCTAATCTAACTAAATTGGGAAAGGGTCACAGCTAATAGTAGAGGTTTGTCGTTGGAGAAATAGACTAATTTCGCTGAGCTATTTGGCCACAGGCAGAGCGCAGGTCCTATCCCCATGAGATGCTGGGAGACACTGAGGCTGAAACAGGAAAACGCTGTTCTATGTAAACGAGGTCATGTGATTTTTCCCCGCCCAAACGCAACCATACACATCCCAGTCATGACGTCGCACACACATCTCACCCTGCTCTAGTCTGTAATCGGCTGGCCGCCAAAAGTACAGGAAGCGCCGACAAAGGGGCGATCTTAATAGATGATGCACAGATTTTAACCTTAATTATCGCATGATCTGGAAATTTCGATCACCATAAAAACCTTGCCGATTTCAATTTTGTGGATAAAAATCGCTCAACACTAACTTAGGACCTCTCTCTTAGCACGCGCTGACCCCGGTCGGCCCCATACACATGCATTGTCAGCGGCGCGTAAGCGCTGCAAACAATTGACATGTCACAATGTCACAGTGCTAATGTACGTCCGGGGAGACAACGCGTAATTCATAGCTCTCTATGAGAGCTATGAATTATCGTAATTGCGGCGTGCATTTTGCCGCATATAAAGCGCAAATCCGCGCAATAAAGTGCAATTACGCTGTGTGAACATACCCTTACACTAGGGTGAGGGTATATTTCCCTGATACATATATCATTTAGGTTATCTAAAGGATATGTAATTTTTTTGTGTAATCTCAATGATGGTAAACTCCTTTAAGGAAGAAAACACAGTCCGTACAATGTTGTTGCACAATATCCATAACTACCCATTTTCACCCTCCTTACCAACTGTGGTAAGCCAGGATATATTACTTTATACCCCTAATCTTTCACAGTGTTTGGTTGCCATTAAAACAGGAGATAAAGGAAAATAGAAAGATTTACTTTATTGCAGCAACCGCAACCAAAGTCTTTAGAATAAATGACATCATAGCTGTGGTATCCCAAATTGGATCCTGAATTGCATCACATTCCTACTTAATACTTATGAAAATGCTAGTTTAAGCACCTATGTTCAAGTTGCGAAAGCTAGGGTTCTTTAAGAAGTGTCCAGCAGTGAGCATGTTTCATCTCAGGCTGCCTAGATTATGAAATGCCTGCAGTATATTAATAATATAAATTAACCAACAGATTTTATATTGAGTTTAATTTCCAGTGAGATGTAACAGTTTGAAGTTACACATTTATTTGAAAGTATACCATCTAAACTCATTTTCTGCATGACACTACACCACAGAGCTGAGAAGTTATCTTTATTCAACCCAGTGAGCAAATATGATATTAAGTGTGTCTCACAGAATCAAAACAACGCCTCTCTCCTAAGCCTCCCTAATGTAATGAAATTCATGCACTGCTGAATTGTTATAAATTAAAGATTAGTATATGTTATTTTGGTTTGAATTAAAATAAAAGGTGTAGTGTGATGGATTAATTTTGCAATTGTGAAGGTAAAATTATGTTAATCAAGACTGAATATTAATTCTTTTTAACTGTTCTTGTATAGTGAAACTCGAAAATTGTCTGTAACAAGGTAACTTAAGGCAAGGATATGAAATGAATGACATTTAGCTGTAAACTGATATAATTTTGTAAGTTTTATAATTTTAATAAATTAAAATTATCCAAAAATAAATGTACTTTGTCTTATGTACTCACATATACTTATTAGAAAGTACACTACTGGGATATTACTTAATGGGCCTGTAGCGGTAGGGAAACCATCTGTGAATTTACAGTTTTCATGACAGAGATTCTTAAATATGCATACATTATGAGTCTGTGTATTTAAATGACCGTTTATATGTTATTATTTTGATTATTGGAATTTCATGTAGCAAAATTATGTAATGCAATCTATTTAAAAAAATAATATTGATCATTTTATGGAGAAATTAAGTAATTTAGTGTATTTTGGGGCACCATGTGGCACTAATATGAACCAGGTGATTTATGTTGCCCTATCTGAGAGTAGCATATAGTACTTGGTGAGAGAAGTTAAAGGGATTTTGCCACGATGTAATGTTAATGTGGGATCCTCCAAAATGGGTTTTTAATCACTTTTCTAAATAAATGTTGATTGCAAAAAAATTGGCAGTCTGAGAGAGCTACAGCCTTCTTACCATGCCCTTGGTATACTTCAAAAACGTCTATCAGAATACGGCCTGACAAGAGCTGACGGGCTTATGCGGCAGAGAGAAGCTTCTATCTGATGAGACTGAGCTGCAGAAGTTTTTAAGGCACCGATAGCAATATGTTTTCATTGTATACAGAAATAAACTAGTTTAGTGTGAATAGAAATTATCTGCTTTCAGATGACAGGACATGGAGAAAGCTTTCCAGCATCTGAGTTGAATAGGTGTTCTCTTTTGTATACAGAGCCCACAAGTTAAAGTTGCTATATTTCAGTGAACATGTCACAAATCCCTTTATGCAGCTCTGTGCTCTGCCCTTCTGCGTCTCTCTCTCTTTCAGCTCCGTGGTATTGTTTACATAAGTTCTATCAGATAAGGCCTTCTCCTGACAGTGCAGTCTGAGCCTGTGTCTTGCTGTATTGTGAATAGACTCTTGTACTGGTTTATTATTTCACTTAGTTTGGATATGCTCCTTCTTCCTCACTTCCTCAACACCTCACACCTCACTGGCCCCCACCCTCTCTCCCCTGCAGCTTCATGACTCAGCGTGATTTGTTGACATTCTGCCTGTACTAACAAGAGAGGTAAGAATCTATCTCTCAGCAAATCCCCTTTAAGTTCTCTAATATTTAGGTTTATATGATCTGAAACTTGATTACTCAGTTTAAATCATAGAACACCCAGACAAGAATTCTATAGAGAGACAGTTGGGTCGCCTTTAGGGTATGTACACACGGCCTAATTTTGGTGCACATCTCACAGCGTATTTGTGCTTTAATACGGACAAAATGCGCTCCGAAATTACGTCTCCTCTCCCTGTACGTACAATACGATCGTATTGTACGCGTGGGGAGTTAAGTGACATGTCAATTATTCACGGCAAATACTCACTGTGAGTAATGGATGTTGATGGGGCAAGCGGGCTGCAGGCCCCCCCGCGCCGCAGGAGTACGCGCGTATTAGCGAGAGCTCCCGAATCACATGATGTACTGCAGCGCCTACAGTATGCGCCGCAGTACATCATGTGAACATACCCTTACACTCATATTTTGCATGCCATTGTTTTTAGCCCAATTGCTTCAAAAACTTTTTTTTAGGTTTCATGTATTTTTTTCATGCAGTTTTTGTAGTATTTTATGCAAAATAATGTGTATTGGTATGTGTATTTTGAAACATTTTTTGTGGTGTTTTTTTCCCATCACATGGTATATAGTGTGGAAAAATGCTACAAAAACCACAATACACATGCGAGTTTTTGGTGTAGAAAAAAATTGCAATGTAGGTGTATGTGGAGAAAAATGCCACAATGCCACAAAAAGACCTATGTCTAGGGAGACATGTATGATTGGATTTTTCACCCTTTTCTGGCATCAAATGCGCCAAAGTGAGTGCCTAATGAATTAGTTAGTTCATTGTTCAAAGAGCGCTCTCCACTTTTTTAATGCGCCTAACATGAGGAGGCATTCTGGGGGCGCTCTGAAGGTGTGGTGCACCACAACTTCATGATGTCAGACACATGTATGAATGTGGGTCGGTAGCAAGTAGCCGCACTTACATAGTTCGATACAGGCAGAGGTATTACGTCGGTCTGTCTGAGCTTGAGGAGAAGGAAAAAGTGGGTAGCGAGATTTGCTGTTAAGGGGAAAAAAAATGTCCAATATTTTCAGCTTATACCAGTACAATAATAAAAAATTATTTATGATAATTATCAGACTATATAAAAATAAATTATTTAAATGTAACATAAAATGTTATCATATAAAATTAATAAAATATATAATATCCCAAAAATATAAAAATATCTCATATAAAATGTATTTTAATAGATGACTGATGGCAGCCCTGGTTGCTCTATCTGAGAGGAGCATATAGTACTTAGTGAGAGAAGGTAAGTTCTCTAATATTTAGGTTTATATAATCTGAAACATGATTACTCAGTTTAAATCATAGAACAACCGGACAAGAATTCTATTGAGAGACAGTTGCACCGCCCTTAAAACTCATATTTTGCATACCATTTTTTTTAGCCAAAATGCAGAAAAAGGCAAACTTTTTTTAGGTTTCATGTATTTTTTGCATGCAGTTCTTGTAGTGTTTTATGCAGAAAACAAGTGTATATTGGTTCTTGTGCATTTCGAAACATTTTTTGTGTTTTTTTTTTTCCCATCACAATTCATGTGATCCAACACATGGTATACATTGTGGAAAAATGCTACAAAAACACATTTCACATGTGAGTTTATGGTGTAGAAAAAAATTGCAATGGGAAGAAGAATGCCACAAACTGCAAAAAAAGACCTACATCTAGTTTTTTTTAAAAAGTACAACTGACCAAAAACGCCCACAAAGTGAAAACAAAATGGTCCAAAACTGTAACATTTTAGTGCATTTAACATCTAGCTGTTGCAGTGGTTTTTTTTTCATAAAAAGTGAACTAAAACGTATCATTCCAGCCAAAGTCAATTTTTGAAGCTTTTTTTGGGAGGGTGAAGAGGGGGGGCAAAAAAGTGACATGCAAAATAAAGGGGGCCTAAAAGTGTTGCTTCTTCAACCAAGAAGTCTTTAAATCTTATAAACCTTTATATTTATCAGCATCTATCTCTTTATTATCCTGTTCTCAGAAAAGACAGCATAAATCACCTGGCAAGTTTACTTCAAGTAATTGTTTTTGAGTTGTCGTTGCAGTTTTTGTTTGGAAATTGCATTCTCCAGTAATAACACATTTTGGGTACTATTATTTGGTACATTTTTTAAGATGAATGAGGGCTTGGATTATGATTTCTGAATATTCTACATAAGTTTTGGGAGTAATTTCGTGGACTCCGAATGGAAATTTTCCATGTTCGGTGCTGGCTGTAAAAAAAAACAAAGAGCTTCCACTACAAAATATAAAAATAATCCTATTCATCAGATTATACTGGTGGTCACTATCACAGCAGAAGTAAAATATTTGATTATAGCAAGCACATAGAAGACCTTAAAAAAAAAACACTCCATCAACCACAAGTGAGATAAACCCCTCACATATAAGTAAAACCACAAGATCATATAAATTCATAGATACAGTACAACACTCCAGTGCCACATAATCTCACATGGGCGCCCAAACACCCCACCCAAACTTTGTTCTCGGATTCAACGCTCCAGTTACCCAACGCCTCCAAAAAAAACTCCCCCTTCCAAACGAAAGTGTGACCCGGCCTAACCCCACCACCACCCACCCCCACCAAATTTCCCTCCACATCAACCCCCCCCTTCACAAACCCTCCTTCCATTTCAAATACCCTCTCCATTCCTGGATCTACGCCTATAACCAATCAAACAAACAGCCGCCGCGCAAGGTTGGACTTCATCACTACAAACAAGTAGTGTTAAATAGACTGCCCCTGCCCCATGCTCAGTGCCTCGCTCCACTAGATACCACCGAAACAAACTATCAACATGACCCATGTCACTTACATACATGGGGCCAAACAGCGGACAAAAGAACGCAATGCGGGAAGCAGCCTGATAAAGTCATGCCAGTGAAAGCGTAGGAAGAAACACAACGCGAAGCTGGTGAGAGTGCTCAAGGCGGCCACATCAGAGACGAGTTTGGAGGTTAGGCGCAGCATGGCTAGCTCAGGGGATGCGTGCGGTAGCGAAGTCGCTACCGGGCCCAGGAGCCTGAGGGGTCCCCAAAAGCCCTCCGCCCAAAGAAGTACCAGCATTGTAAATGGTGCATGGTAAACGGGGGCCCCATTTCACTTTTGCACCCAGGCCCAAGAGCTTGAGAGTTACGCCCTCTGGCGGCAGCCAACAGCAGCAAGAGGTCGACAAGTGGGGACAATGGGGCAATTTTGGGGCCCGGGAAAAAAAAGGGCTAGGCCACAGAGTTTGGGACAATGAAATTCAGGTGGGAGGTCACGGAAGGGAAGGGGAGAGAGGTCAGGCGGAAAACAAAAGACATTTGGAGGTGGCAAAAAAAAAGGAGTGCCCCAGAGTGGAAAAATGAAAAATGTGGAGGTCACGACCCGCAGCAGCACATTTAGGTCAGGGGGAGTGGCACAATGACATTTTGGAGGTGGGAAAAAAAGTAGTAGGCCACAGAGTGGCACAATGACAGAGAGTGGAGGTGACGGCAGCATGAGCAACAGCATGCGGTCAGAGAGTGGCGTATCTCCTGTATCAGGGCGTTTCTGGCCTGGCGGCCAGTAAACGTGACAGTACAGGAGATCCTCAGGGCTCACCACGGGCTGATGGCAGTACTCGCGGCGGGTAGCCGAAGTGCAGGACACAGGTGACAGATAAACGGATGCAGTAGCTGTTTAATGGAAGCACAGTCCCAGGGTGATAACAGATACACAGCAGGAAAAGCTGACTGGTGCAGCGACAGGAATTTAGCAGGTATAAGGTGCGCTGGACAGCGCAGGGTAATGCAGACGTTTAAGCAGCAGCTTAGCAGACACTCTGGAAACCAGGGGGTTAACAAGGCAGCAGCTTAGCAGCAGAGGTCTACCTAATGAAAAACATCACGAACTGACCCAGAGTCCAGGGAGGAAGTTACTTATGAAGGAAAGGGTCAGAGGTCACGGGCAGGAAGCAGGAGCACTGTGTGTATAAATGTCCGCAGGCTGGCGCGCGCGCGCCCTATGGGGTGCACACATACGCTGGGGAAGCCACAGTGGACGGACACGCATGGAAGCAGGGCCAGGTGAGTAACGCTGAGCAGAAGCAGGTGTAGAGCAAACTGACACTGCTGCTGTAAGCCCCACACAGGGAGCCACAGCGGACCCAGACACAGGGGCACGGACACGACCGCGGTCCAAGGCACGGGCCGCAGCGTGATCCGTGACAAATAGGTTTCTTTTAGTCACCACAGCAGCAGAACAACGCTTAATTAACCCCTGGATGTAAATTGCGCCAAACAATTGAGCAACCACAAGCTACCAGCTTTTTAGCGTGTTACAATGGCGTGTTTTTTACCTACACAACAAGAGGAAAATTTGTAATTAACCTTCGCTTGTGAATTATGCAAACGGGAAAAATGTCTATTTTGGCGTGAAATAAACGGTTTCTTTTAGTCACCACAGCAGCAGAACAATGCTTAATTAACCCCTGGATGTAAATTGCGCCAAACAATTGAGCAACCACAAACTACCAGCTTTGTAGCGTGTTACAGAGGCGTGTTCTTTACGCTACACAACAAGAGGAAAACTTGTAATTAACCTTTTTTTGGAATTATGCTAAGGGAAAAAAAAGCCTTTTTGGTGGTGAAATAAACGGTTTTTTTTGTCATCACGCAGCAAAAAAAAAAGCTTAATTAACCCCGGGAGAAAATTGCGCAAAAAATTGAGAGCCAAAAATAAAGTGGTATTTGTATTGTAAAAACGCTGTTCTTTAAATAAATACAACAAAAAACAGTTAGATCACCTTGGATATTCAATGTGCTGTGACAATAGCAAAAAAAATGATATGCAGCTGCCTGGAACCACAGGATTTCAGCCCAATCCCCCAAAAAATCAGAAATAAACGTTAAGAAAAGCTCTTGAAAAAAAGCTAAAACCCCCCCCAAAAATCGCTGTAAAAAATGAGTTTTTAGTAAGCTACATAACACCCCGCGGCAGCACCTTCCTAATCAGTACGTGAGAGCGGTTTTGAGCTCCCAGCGTCGCCCCCGGGACTTATAGTGCGGTACGTCACGAATCCCCCGGTCTCTGATTGGCTTCATTCTGCCATGTCATGCGGCTATGCCCTTCTTCCTCCCGAGTTCTTTGCCCATTAACGCCATGTGCCCAGCCTTTTTATCAATCAAAAGCACACTTCTTTCCCCCGAGTCCCCCAAATTTTCGTTTTCTTTCCCGAACCGAAGTTTTCCTGAAATTCTAAACGAATTCCATTTCTTAGAATCGATTCGCCCCATCTCTAGGGGTAAACATGACACTTTGAGCAATGTAAAGCGTCAGTGACGCTTGTAAATCAGTGTAAATTTTGCATGCCCTCAAAACTCAACACACAGCCATCAATATCACTTTTGTTGAGTACAACACTAAGTGATAATGGACAAATTGTGCCCAGTATATCAGTATTCTGTGTGACAACCATTATTTTACAACACTATCTTAACTCATGGAGTTCATTTGAGCTTCACAGGTTGCCAGTAGAATTTTTTTCCACTCCCTTTAGACACCATGGGCTGGGGGATTAAGGATGGGCGGGGCGCAGAGGGAAAGGTTAATTTTCAAGTTATTGAAAACCTGTCATTCTTTTTTTTCATTTCAATTTACCAAGGAGTTCAAAAAATTCACTATTTTGGGTTAGAAATAAATTGCAAGATCAAACATTTAATTTCTACAATGTACTCGAAAACCCATGGATAGGAATCGCATGTTACATAGGGACAGTTACCACCCACCCGAAACTTTCAAGGGTATCCCCAAGGGACAATTTGTGAGGGCTAAATGCATTTGTAGCACTGATCAGGAATATCTTGAAAGCATGAATAAAATTGGTAAAAAATTGAAATCGAGGTTTTGTAGGATTTACCTTAAGATAGGAATGGAGGTCTTACACACCCCTGGGGAACATTTCCCAATACCAAACAAGAGACAGGGGATGGGCCCTCTTATATGGGGACTTAGATAAACATGGGGGGGAAACAGACACACTATTAAAAGTACTGGCATATACTACAAAGGACAATGCTTTGATCATTTGTTTCCCCAACCCCCTAGTGTATTTTTAAAAAAAATCGACTATTGGCGTAATTGGCTATTCAGCAAACCCTCACAAACGTTAAACAACAAGAATTGGAGCAAACAAAACAGAATTTTCCGTGTTTACGGTTCCCGTCCCCCAATTTTGAAGGGTTCGAAATATCACACCCCAAAAGGGCTTTCCTTTTTTTTAAAAAGGGCTATTTCACTTTAAAACAAGGGGAGTTTATTACATGTTAAAATTCCCCCGTGGAAAGTTATTAGACAGAGGGTCGTGAGATCAAATTCGTGTTAATGAACACAAGTCTAACATTGAAATTTGCAAAACGTAGTAATTAGGAACATCTTCACCCAGAGGTTGTTCTAAAAAATGGTGAGTCGGTAGCCGGCCTTTTCGAAATGAATACCAGTAAGGGTTAAAAAGGGGGCGTTTGGAAGAGGTTACTTGGGAGATTTAACATCTTTACCCAAAAAGCTGTTCAACGGAAGCTTATTGGGTTTTTTTTGGATTCTTGTATACCCAAAAAAATTAAATGAGATGCTTAGTTTTAAGTTATTTATAATAGTGTAGAAAAATTAAGTCTTTTTGTATTTTTTTGTATTAAAGATCGCTTTAGGGTAGTAAATTTTTTATGGCCAACAGGTTAAAACCTTTTCCTATTTTAAAAGGGGTTTGGACATTCTAGTGCGCATGCCTAAAAAGAGGTCTTCCCCCTGAAAAGTCGCAGGGTTCTGCAAACCCATGGCCCGGCTCCACTCCCCACAAGTATAAACCCAATGGGACTGTGAACTTTCTTTACAAATTGGGGTAAGCATTGTTCTTTCTATCCTTCACAGGTAAAAATTGGGGTAAGCCCAAGAGGCAATTTTGTTTTATTTTCTTGGGAAAAAGTAAAGTTGTATTTTTAAAAAAGATTTTTTTTTGCCCTGTTTTTTTTTTCCAAAGGGAAAAGGCTTGCACTTCTCCCCCCTTACATTTGAAAATTTTCCCAAAGATGCACAATAGGGGTTTGGGGTGT
>JAODAL010084520.1:0-10888 GCA_025379985.1 Phyllomedusa bahiana
AAGGGCCCCCCCTAAAAAAAAAAAAAATAAAAACCACTAGGGGTCAGACCCCGCCAGGTAAAAGCTACAAACTCCCCTTATAAGAGCCCACACAGAGGTCAGCCCACCAGATAGTAAAACCCCACAAACACCCCATATAGAGACCACATGAGGCAGCCCACCCTCGGGTTTAACCTACAACACCCCCCTATAGAGCACAAGGGGTCGACCCCAGCTCAGGTATCCTACAACCCGAAATAGGGGGACCAATAGAGTCAGCACCAGCTCAGGTAAAACCCTGCAACACCGCCATATGAGACCCTAGGGCAGACACCAGCTCGGGGTAAAACCTACAAACCCCCATATAGGAACATAGGGTCAGACCCATCGGTTCCCCTACTTTAAAATATAAAAAAAAACCCCGAAACCCAGGGATCACCGGAGACGTCTGATGAGTTTCTCTTTTTATGACCCGTTTTTTTTTTCCCCTTTTTTCTGCACCCGTTCCACACCGCCATGATGATTTTTCCCCGGCCCACCCCTTCATCCTCAAAAAATTACACACAAATATCTTAGAATCCCTTTTTCAGCATTCTTTTACCTTATGCCCCTTTGTAAAAAACTACCAGGGTGGGGAGAGCGGGTAAAACCCCATAACTTAGGCCTAGTATCCAAGGGGTTGGAGGGTGGGGGAGGCCCCAAAACTAGTGGGCCCCTATTTAGGTAGCAAAACCCGCTGGAAAATTTGGGGGCCCAACCCCAGGTAGGGGGTGGGGTACTTGCCACGGGTTGAAATAAACAGCCCCAGTTAGAAAAAGCAGGCCCAGTTAGGAAAGAGTAGGCTACAGTTGGTTTGGGTTTTGGACCCAGTTAGGTAGGCTGTAGGTAGGTTTTGGGACCCCAAAATTAGTTAGGCTGTAGGTAGGGGGTTGCCCTCATTTTAGTAAGCGTAGGTAGTTGGGTCCCCTTTATATAGGCTGCAACATTTGGGGGACCCCCTTTTTGGGTTGTATACAGGCAGTTAGGGTTCCTTATGTAGTATGCAGGCATTTTAGGGTCTCCTTTTGGTAGTATACGGGAAAATTGGGGTTCCTTTAGGTCATACACGCAGTTGGGGGTCCCCTTTTAGGTGTATGCAGACAGTTAGGGGTCCCCTTTTGGTAGTATACAGGAAGTTAGGGGCCTCCTTTAGGTAGTGTGAGGAAGTCAGGGCCCCGCTTTAGCTACTGTGTAGGTAGTAGAGCCCCCTTAGTATTTAGGTAGCCGGGGCCCCCTTTTAGAATTCGGGGCCCCCCTTTAGATAGTAGGGCCCCCTTTAATAGTAGGGCCCCCCTGTGGTAGTAGGGCCCCCTTTTGGAAACGGGGCCCCCTTTGTAGAGACCCCAAACCGCGCTGCACCGCGCAACCCCGGGAATCGGGAAAATTTGCCCCAAAAACTCCGGGCGGCCCTTGGGGGCCGGGACTCAGGCCCGGGCGTTCAGTGCCTGATGCAGCGGCCGGGCCCGGGGGAGCGGCAGCACTGCTCCCGGAACCCACAGCGGTTCTGGGGGGCCCCCCCGGGGATTCCGATCCCCGGGGGCCCAGCCCGAGCCTGGTAGAACCCATAAGGTAGGTATAAATATAGCCCTCCATTAGGTAGGTATATAGGCTGTTTATGAGGTAGGAGGCTATATGGCCACAAAAGGTGGGTATTAGGCCCCCAAAATGGTAGGTATGATTCCCTCCCTTTAAAGTGGGGAAGGTAGATTATTGCCCCCCCCCCCCCCCGTTAAGTAGGTAGGCATAAAGGCCCCCCATTAGGTAAGTAGATATGCAGACCCAAAGTAGGTAGGTAGCTTTACTGGCCTCCAGTAGGTAAAGAGACCCCCAGTAAGTTATTTTAGAGATTCTTAGTAGGTAGTTGGGTACATAGGCCCTATTAGATATATAAAGATATAGGCCCATGGTAGGTAGGTATGTAAGCCCCCTGTAGATAGATGTATAAACCCGCTGTAGGTAGGTTGATATATAGCCCCCTATAAGTATGTGTATAAATCCCCAGCGGTAAGTAGGTCTAAACCCCCCGTTTGGGAAAAAGGTTATAAAGACCCTCTAGTAGGTAGGTAGATATATAGGCACCCCAGTAAGTAGATATATTGCCCTAAGTGGGTAGGTATATAGGCTCCTTGTAGGTAGTTAGATATATATACCCTCAGTGGGTAGGTAAGTTTTGAGGCCTCCCAATAGGTAGGTAGATATACTGAATGGGACAATGCTTGGCAAATTTTGGGTCACGTTTAACAAATCCTTTAAATATTGAAAAAATGGTCTTTTAAAAAAGGGGCCCGGGAAAAGGAAACTCCATAGTCCCCGGACTGCTACCCTTTAGGCCTCGTTCACACGAGGATTTTGGGTGCGGGTTGTCCCCCCCGGCCGAACCCCGTCCCAACCTGCCCACGGGGGTTTTCGCGCGGGCTCGGAGCGTGGTCGCGCCGTGGTTTGAGTCGCGGCTTGCGGCGAGAGTTTGCCCCCATGCAAATTAGTAGGCAGGGGAAAAACCGCGGCGCCAGCCGCGGCCCAGCCGCGCACCAACCGCGGCGTCACCCGCGGCAACACCGCGCACCCCCCCCGCTGAGGACTCCCTGTCAAGAATTGACAGGAGAGTTCTCAAACACGCGCGGCACGGCCATAGCCCCAAAGCAGCGGCCAAACCTGCAGCGTGGGAATATTAACGCGGTTTCCCATAGGAAACCATGTTAATAAACTGGGCGCGATTTGGACGTGGTTTTGGCCGCGGAAACCGCGTCGGAACCCACGGCCATAACTGCGTTCAAAACAGTCGTATGAACATGGCCTTACAAATATTAATTCTAAGCACACAGTAACGATGCATACAGACATCTAGGCCGCACAGCTCTTAGTGCTACCCGAGTACCATCCCTGTCTACAGGATGGTCTACACTGTTCTTTTGTATGGGGATACAGCATCTAAAAGAGAGCAACTTAAACACAATATGGAAAAGCAACACAACAGTGATGCCACTTAACTTGGCACAGTTATTGTGTTGTATTTCTCTTCAAAATACGGACTCTGTCATATAAGACTACTCTGTACCGCTTGTACCTTCTTGGCTTGCCTGAGATGGGAACATTGGCAAACACTGATCCTATGATTTAGCTATTCTGCAGACTAATTACTGTGTTCCTCTGATTCCAGCTCACACACTGTCTGGGTAGTTTTCCATAACCCTTTCGTTAGGCCTCTATGCACCCAGTCTTCACTCTGCACTGTCCCTGATACTAGGCTGAGAAGTTTCCTGTCCCAAAGTAACTCAGCTTTGGATCCCATACATTACAGTCTCTCAGACTCACAAGCCTCTTGGCTTCTTTCAGTGATGCCTCCAGGGCCATTGGTGTGCATCTCCCACTGTTTTCAGAATCCGACTGTTAGCATTAACTGACTTTCTCATGGCAGCACTTTCCAGATTCTTCGTCCCTTACTGCTCTTTCCCAGACTACTGCCTTGTTATTTAGTGGTTAAACGCCAACCTACCCTCTGTTTATTCCCAGAACAAGTTTCTCTGACACATAATGTAGTTTCACCATGGACAAAAGTGCTCATTAGTTGTCAGACACTGTGTCTTATACAAAAGATATCCCCTCTTGTATGGGTGCATCAGCTCCTCAGGTCGCTATAGTTACAGACCTGTTTGATATCTCCTGATAGGCTGCCAGTGTTGGTTGTTATAGCTACAGACCTGGTGTCCTAAGCAGCTCGTCACTGCAGACCAGTAGAAGCCAGTAAAGTCAGTAAATACGTCCCTGAATTAAAAAATGAAACCGAGAAATTAGGACTGATGCAAGCTGAATCTATGTAGTGAGATAACCCCTTTAAGTATACAATTTAAGCGCCGTAATACTTACTGTCATGTCAGCATAAGGCTGTTAGCTTATTTGTCCATATTTACTAACTAATACGGCGTTTTTTCGGCATGCTGACATCCAGGAAAGTTTATTTCTGATGCTAACTACTCTGGCAAGGTATGGTAACGCCACCACATAATGCAGATTGTCAGACCATTACTAATAATAATAATAATAACCTTTCTTTATATAGTGCCAACATATTCCGCAGCACTTTACAATTTGAATGTGAAATAACGGGTGTATGGACTCTGTAGGGTACGTAATAACACAGTGTAAGGAGGACATTTTTAATTATGGGTTATTGATCCTCTTTATAGTAAGACTATTGAACATGTGCAGACATTACACATAAGTCCCGAGGGGAGGGGAAACTTTCCAAACATACTTTGGACTTGAATGCAGAAGTCAACTGTTCAACAAAGGCCTATGCAGAAATAGGTACAAAGCTGAGGAGAGAGAAGGTTGCCGTAGTCCTGCAGGGTTGGTATAGGATGGGTTTAGAGTGGTCTTACCATCTATTATGCTTGTGAGGCTATACCTGGCAGTGTTTCGCATGTGTCTAGTGTGTCTATCCTTCATTATTCAATGAGAGTAAAGTCAGGGTATGTGTTATTGTACCTCCCTCTGAAGCAGATGGAATCATGTTGCTTAAAATTATTGTTCTGCCCCAGTTGTCGCTTTTTTGGGCATTTCCCCCAAATTTTGGATTCAGGGTTAAAAATGTTCAAGGAAATTTTAATTCTTTACCCGGAAGCTCAAAAAGGGGTTGGGACAAAAAAATCTCACTTTTCCTAAAAGAGGGGGGCCCAATTTTGATTTTGGCCCCACATGAGAATTTTTTTTTAAACCTTTTTTTTTTAAATATTTTATTTGGTTAAAAAAAAATTTTAGTTTTATGAGGCTTTTTAAATCCCCAAGTAGCCCCAGATAGTATCTTTTTTTGGGGAATTCTGAAATGGTAAAAATTTTAAAAAGTGTATATCGCTCAAACGCGTCAACTTTGGACTCCCCTACAAGGGAAATTTTCTAGGGTTTTAAAAACTGTTTTTTTCAAAAATAAAGGAAGTTAAATTTTACAATTTTTTTTCCTACACCCAATTTTTGCGGGATTTTTGGGGTTTTAATGGAGAAAGGGGAAAAAAGGGGGGAAAAAAAGTGGGATTTCTGTTGGTGATGTTTTCCCGGGCTGGCCACCGGGAAAGAGACATATTTAACATAGTTTGTTGGGCCAAAAAAAGACATACTTCCATCCGGAAACCCTTTTTTTTTTTAAAAAGTTTTGCAAAGGTGTTATCTCCAGAGGAAGGCAAAAAACCCCCATGAGGTGGGGCCCAAATTTGTGCCTAATTTTAAAGGGAAAAAAATTCCCTTTTCCAACCCCCAATCTGGCAATCGGAAAAAAACCCCTGGGATCAAGGGAACCCTCTCTGAATCTGTCACTATAACTTTTTATATTATAACCCCTCCAAAAATTGCTTTCCAAACCCCCATTTTGAACTCGGGTATTTAAAATTCACCATGAAAATTTCCCTCCGGGGCAGAGAGTTCCCAGTCTCCATCTTTTTACAGAAAAGAACCCCTTTCTTTTTTTTTTTTTTTTAAACAAGATTTTTTGAGAAGAAAAGATATCACCCTTTCCCAAAACAATCACATGGGCAAATATATAGAAAACCCACTTAATATGTTAACATTTAAATGCTCTGAAAACACTTAAAACTTCCCCTTTTAATTATAATAACATCCATAAAAAAAAAAAACCGAGCCAAAACAAAAATTTAAACCCTACAAAGCCCCCCCCTACCACCCCCCCAAAACCCCCGGGGAAAAAGGGAAAAAACCCTATCAAAAAATAAAATTTTTATGAAACCACCCTTTTCCCTAAATCAAGGAAAAATTTCAAATGATAAGATCACCTCCCCAGTGGGGGAATTCTCTCTCGTAACCTTTTTTCCCTTTATTTTAGTAAAACCCGATTTTTCCCTAGTCATGTATCGCCCCTTACCTCTAGTCCCCAAAGGACCCACCCAATTTTTCCCTGAGGTAGTAATCAGAAGTGCGAAAGTGTTCATCAGCCCCCCTACCTCTTCATCTAAAAATTTTTTTAATTTATAAAACTCTTCCACTTTTTCAAAAAAACTTTTCAGATAAAGAGTCTTTTTTTTTCCTCCTCAATTATCTAGGGTTTAAAAAAATCTCTTGATAAAAAAGGGATAGCTTCACCCTTTTGGGGAAAACTCTCCCCCCAACCCCAATGTTTTTGGGGATCCCCCCTTCCTTTGAAACCCGTAATAAAATTGTCCCCCCCCCTTTGGGGTTTTTAATTTAATGCGGGTGGCTCTCCCGTCCTTTTGTCCCTTACAAGGATATAATGGAAAAATCGTGCTTATGGGTTTTCACTCCGAAACCTCCACATTCCCACCTTCAAACCAGCAAAAATCCCTTTCTATGTCTATGTAGAAGCTTTCTTTAAAAAAAAGGGGGAAAAGGGGGGGCCCCCTTTTTCTTGATACAGTCCTGGGTAGGGAATAGATTTTAGTAAGTTTCTCTTATATTGGCCCTTAATATTTTTTAAACATTTTTATTATGCCCTTTCCCGAACCCGGGTCTTTTCTCAAAACCCTAAAAAACCCTAACTTGCAAATCTTTCTGGGTATTCCCAGTCCCCGGGGGCCTTTTTATATTTTTGTTCCCAAAGGCCTTTGTACCGTTCAAGCTCAAACAACCCCCTTTCCTGTGCACTGGTCCCAAAAAATGTCCCAAAATTATTCCATGTGGGGGAAAACCTTGATTTTGTTTAATTTGGGGAAAAAATTTCCACCCTATGCTCTATCCCCTTTTTTGATCCAAATTGCCTTGGCTGCTGACTGACACTGACTGCAAACTTTTTTAATTTTAAACTGTACCCAAGGACCCCAAGTCCTTCCCCAATGTAAAATTTTCCCAAGTTTTTTTTCCTTTTAAAACATGTAATCATAAAATGGTTTTTTCCTCCCCCATGTTTTTTAACCTTGCTTTTTAAAACTGTTTTTAAACCCCAAATCTGCCATTTCCCTCCCCCAAAGGCCCTTTCCAACATCCAGATCCTTTTGAAATTTAACACATTATCCTCCATTGTGGGTTTCCCTTTTAAAAGGCTTATTTACCCATCTGCGGGAAGGGATCGATTTTCCCCGGGGAAATTTCCATTTTTTTAAGATCATTTATGAAAATTTTAAAGAGGATAGGGCCCAATACTGGGGCCCTGTGGTACCCCATTGTAACAGGGACCCAGTCTGAGTATGTATTTTAAAATTTTTATTACCCTTTTTTTTTCCCCTATTTTTAGTGCCCCCATTTGGGTTACCCACTTAAAAACACTTTTTTCCCCCCATTTAAAAGCTTTTCTCTTTTCCCTTACCAAACCTTTTTTTGGGGGGCAAAAGGTATCAAATTGTTTTGGGGGAAAAAATCCAAAATATATGACACCCAAATATCTCCCCCGATCCAGTCTAGAACTTTTTTCCCTAATAGAAGCCGATAAATTATTTGACAGGACCCGTTTCCTTAAAAAAACCCATTCTGGAATGGCGTTTTTAACATTTATTTTAAATTGAGATAATCCAGGAAAAGCTTTTCTAAAAAAACCCTTTAAAAACATTTTCCCCAAAACAAAAGGTTATATTTACGGGGCCTATATTTTTCCGGGATCACTTTTTTGACCCCTTTTTAAAATATTGGCCCCACTTTAGCTATGAAACCCAATCTTTGGGACATACCTCGTTATTAACAGTCCATAAATTTTAAAGGGAATAGGGGCCAAATTTTATTAAACATTACTTAAAACCCCTTTTGGGGACTTTTGGGGGTTTTTTTCCCAATCGGGGCCCCTGGTGTTTGTCTTTTTTAAGCTTCCTAAGGGGGGACTGCATTTTCTTTCCCGGGGGTTTAGACAAGAAACTTTTAAATTTTGGGAATTTCCCCTCCTCCTTTGCTCACAACGGGAAAAGGTACCCCTCATCGGGTAAATCCCAGTGGGGGGAAAAAACCCTTTTTTACGGGTTTTGTTTTTTAAATCTCCCCTTATAGTCTCTCCCTCAGTACTTTTCAAAGGGCCCAATATTTCTGTTTTAATCTTTTTACTATTTATTTAGTTTTAAAAAAATTATGGGGTTAGTTTTTTCTTTCTATGGGAATATTCTTTTTTTGGCTCCAGGGTTTTTTCCTTTTTTCCTTATTTTAAACACTTTATTTTTCCCTATTTTTTTTTTTGTGCCTCTTTCCCCTGCCCTTTTCCGGGTTTGGGAGCTGAAGCCTTTCTTTTTTTTTTTTTTGCCTCCTTTTTCATCCCCGTTGATCCCAAATTGGGGGCTTTTTCCCGTTTTTTAATTAAATTTTTTTAAACCCTATGGTATGTACCCTCTCCCATGGGCGCCTAAGATGTTTTTTAAAGATCTCCCCTTTTATTTTTTGTTTTGCTATTTTTTAAAAACCTTGTCCCATCAAAACAGTTTAAGGGGCCCCCCTAAGCAGGATAAAATTAGCCTTCCTCAAAATTTTAGGGGGTTTTTGTGGGGTTTTCCCGACAAAAAAATTTTATTGAAGGATAAAAAGGGGGTTTTTTATATTATGGTCCTTTTTCCCTAGGTGCCCCTCAACCTGAACCCCTTTTTTTTACCTGTCAGGGCTATTAAATCAATATTAAGGGCTAAAGGGCCTTTGCTCTAGGCGGTTTTTTTGCACCATTTGGGAAAGGGAAAAAAAATCTTTTTGTTATTTACAAAAACCTGTTTCCTTTTGTGAGGCTTTAAAAAAAGGTTTCAGATTCCCCCAAATTTTTGTCCCGGGTTTGTTTTGTTTTTGCCCTAATAACAAACCTCATTCTGATTAGTTGATTAATCTATTTGCCTGAGGAGCATATCTTTCCCTGGGTTTTTGTTATATTTGGGGGGGGCCCATTGCAGGACTTCCCATTTGAATTATTTTATGTTATTAACCCCTGTATATTTCCCCCTAATGATTTCCACCTGTTTTATTACCTGTACCTATATCTTCCCGCAGTGTTGGGTTCGGTCAGGAATTTTTCATAGAGACAGACACCTCCCCCCTTTGGTCTTTATGATCTCTTCTAAAATAGGGAAATGTAACCCGTAAGTTAACCCCCCAGTCATATCTCCGTTTCCCGCCCTGTCTCATTATCCCCACCCCATGTCTATTTTTTTTTCACAATTTAAAATTTCCCATTTATTTATTTTGTTTTTCGGGCTCCCGGGCATTGGGTTTGCAAAAAAAGTTTTGAGATTTTTTTAGTTTTTAAATTCCTTTCTCCCCGTTTTTTTTTAAACTAATTACTACCCAACCCCCCCCTTCCCCCTCCACCCCCTGATTTTTTTACTAAACCCCCTCCTTTTCTATTTTTTCACTATCTTTTCAAAACTTTTATGTTTGCCCAAAGGTTTACCCTTCCCCCCCCCCAGTCCCTAGTTTAAATATTCCTCCAAAATTCCAGGGCCCTTCTGTCCCCCAATTTCAAAGGGGGGGGTGCCCCTTTTCCCCCTTTAGTTGCAGCCCTTTCCCCAGCATAGAGGGGGGGCTTTTTTTAGACAAGAAAAAGAAGTCGGGCCCCGTTTCCAAAAACCCTCTTTCCTTTCCCCCAATTTTTTTAAACCCCTTAAATTTCCCCCTGGGGCTGATCTCCCGCTGCTCTTTGGTGTGGCCCCCTGGAAAAAGGATAATTTTTTCTGGGGAAAAATTTTACCCTGTGGTTCCCTTGCCTTAATTTTTGCCTAAATCCCTGAAATTTTTTTAAGGACACGCCACCTTCCTCTAAAAATTTAATTTATTGGGGCCAAAGTGGACCATTACAAACCCGGAAAGTTCACCAGCCCCACCCCGCGATCCGCGATTTTGTCGGGAAATCGGGCCACAGGTTTAAAAAAACATACTGTTTGACGATCCTGGGGTTTTTTGTGGGCAGAAACTTTTCCCCTCCTGTTCCCCCTTTTAATGGGTTCCCCCCAAATACTAAACAACCCCGTCCAGCCTGCCCTCACTCCTATTCCCCCATCCCCTTTTGGACAGGGCAGGGGTGTGTTCCCCTTTCTGCAGCAATTTCCAATTTTTTTAAACCCACATCCCCCCATCCTTCCAAACTTGGGGAAATTTGTTGGGGGGGGGGAGGGGAAGGGTAAAGGGGGGTAGCCCTTTCCTGCACCCCTTCCCCTTCCCTTCTCTCTTTACCCCGCGAAGGGTGCCCCATTTTTCCGCACCCTGGGTTTCCACCCCCCCAACAAACTACACCTGCGAGTTTATTGGGTCAGGGGCAGCAAAACTTGCTTCGTTGGGAAATTGGGTCTCGATGTCGCCCCTTGTCATTTGAATCCAGGATTTTGGGCTTCTAAATGGCGGGGGGGGGGGGGGGGAACATTTTTGGGGGGGGACGGGGGGGGGGAGGGAAAGCCCTAAAAAGGTTTTCGCAGGGAAAGGCATTTTCATTTTTCACAGATTTTTGCAATTTTGGGCGGGGCCCCTTTTCCCAAAACATTTGGGAACTCATGGGGGTGTTTCAAAAAAAAAAATATAGAGATACAAATATTAAAAATCTGTATAATATGCCCCTTTTTAAAAGCCCCAAAATCTAAAGTCCCCCAATATTAAGTCCCCACTTTAAACAAAAACGACACACTTAAAAACAAAAAGGGAAAAACCAAATCCGGGAGGTCCGGGTAAAATCGTTACAGCCCAAACTCTTCCTTGAGAAACGCAAAACCCTAAAGAGCAAGTTGCATGTGTGAGATTGGACCCATCAATAGTTACATAAAAGAAGTTTTAAAATTTTTGGAAAGGGTTTTAAAAAATGTTCAATTGGGTGTGAAAATACTGGCAAAATCTGGCCTGGGTGTAAGGTTGGTGAGAAGGGACAGGGAAAAAGTGTGTTAAAACAGGAAAAGGGGGAGACTCCCTTTTTCCCCCACTGAAAAAATGTGCTGCTTTTTTTGCAAAACTAGACAAGAAAAAGACCCTGCCC
>JAODAL010084521.1:0-10888 GCA_025379985.1 Phyllomedusa bahiana
CACCACCACCATCCGTCTCCAAAAAGACTGCTCCATCATACCACATTGTGGGACAGCGGTGTCATGCATTTACCCCTGTCTTCCCTGGGGCAAACGAAGTCACAAAAAGGGGGGGAACTGCTCCGGTCATGCAGAAAGGGAAATCGATGTGTGGCTTTCTCCACGCCAATGCAAACGAAACCAGGGACAGACAATGGAGGAAACATTGTCCGTGGTTTGCCCCAAAGGGAGGGGATGGCCTGGCCCTCATGGCGCACTTTTTTCAATCTGGTTGTGAAAAAGGTTTCCCTGAAGTCTTCCCCCGATTTTAAAACATTCAAAAATGCCGGAATCGTGCAGCATTTTACCCATTCGTACAAACCCGAACACCCCCCTCGTTTTGCAGCGGCGAATGGCCTCCCCCAACACATTCTGAATGCGATGTTTCCACCCTTGGTTCCACCCTGCACATGTTGGACCGACGTATGAACAGAGAAAGGCCTTAACGATTTTTTGATGATCCAGGCGGCAGGTACCCCCCTGTGTAACTTTGATGTCCCCCAGTGGCGCTCATGCGTCCCCTGCGTTTGTTGGGGCCATTCGAGGAGGCCACGTTATTTTCAGTCGCCAGGACTCGGGATAAAAAACGTTTTTCCACTGCTTCATGTCCTGGAACAAATGCTGAAAAATCTGTCTGGGCAGGGGGGGGAGACTGGCACCCCATCTGTGGCCCATGAGCCCCGGGTGGGGGACGGAAAGGGGGAGGAGGGGAAGGAGGACATTGGAGCAGAAGCATTGTCTGGTGAATGATTGGTTTTTTCTACCCGGTGACAAGGAGGGGAGCAGGAGCAGCTGGGGGAGGGGGGAGGGAGGGGGAAGTAGGCAGATCCCCCCAAGCCCCGTGGCAGTAACAGTGAAATGGAGGCAGGGAGCCTCTGGGAGTCACTTGTCAGATGGCCGCAGCATGTTTATTCCCTGGTGTGTTTAGGAATTGATCCGGCGGGGTGCTTTGGCTCCCACCCTTTTTGGGCCTCGCTAAACCGGGCCCCAAAAAGGGCCTTTTTCCACTATTGAGAGTTTGGGCAAACTCAAAAAACTATAGGGGAAAACCTCCGAAAACTTGGCTTTGCTTTTGCGGATCGTCCCCCCCTCTGAAGGGCGGGCCAGGGGGGTTTTCCCCGCGTTACTACTACTGCCCCGGCGTGGGGGGGAAAGGGGGGGGGGGTGGGCAGTACCAGCTCTCCGTAAATAAGTCTGGGGTCACTGATGACAGCTTTTCCCATACCCCCCTAGTGAGGAGGGCAGCGCGCACACAGCAGGGGCCCGGGGCATCCTGAAACAACAGGTTGGGGGGCCACTTTGGACACACTCTCCACCCCGTTGAAATTTCCCCTGGGGGCTTTGGGAGCCAAAAAGGGGTGTGTCCGCAACTGCCGAGTTTTCGGGAGAAGCTTTCCTGCCCGGCCGTAGTTTTGGGGCAGAGCGGGGTTCATTTCGGGGGGGCCATCGTTAACCAAGGGGAAACCGCTTGTCCCGGGGAAATTTTGGGAAAGACTGACCTTTGTCAGTTAAAAAGGCGTGGGTCGGCCCGGATTTCCACACGCCAAACCTTGGGGTCAGATCTCACCAGACCCCACCCAAACTGGGGAAATGGTTTGGGGGCAAAACCCGCCTCAGCCACTATTTTGATGCCGCCACCCCCTGATGCCACACTCTGCTGACAGTTTCTCCATCGCCCCCAACCATCTTTTCCCGGACTGGTATTGCTACCCACCTCCCACACTACTGTCATTGTGCCACTTCTGACCTCATGCTGCTGCTGTGGCTGCTGCCGTGACCTCCCACTGTGTCATTGTCCCACTCTGTGGCCTTCTCCTGTTTTGCCACCTCCAGAATGTCATTGTGCCACTGCCCTGACCTCATTGCTGTCTGCCTGTGGCTGACTGCCGTGTCATACACACTGTGTCATTGTGCCACTGTCTGAACTCATGCTGCTGCTGTGGCTGCCTGCACATGACCTCCACACTGTGTCATTGTCCCACTCTGTGCGCCTACTCCTGTTTTTGCCACCTCCAGAATCGTTCATTGTGCCCACTGCTGAACACTCATGCTGTGCTGCGTGACCTTACTCACTGTGTCATATTGTGCCACTGTCTGAACCTCATGCTTGGCTGCTGTGGCTGCTTGCCGTCGACTACACACTGTTTGTCATTTTGTGCCACACTGTCTGACCTCATGCTGCTGCTGTGGCCTGATGCAGTGACACTACACAACTCTGTCATTGTGCCACTGTCTGACCTCATGCTGCTGCTGCCGTGACCTCCACACTGTTTCATTGTGCCACTCTGTGACCTATTCCTGTTTTTGCCACCTCAGAAAATGTTCATTGTGCCCACTGTCTGACCTTGCTGCTGTGGCTCGTAGCGCCAGTCCGTCACACCCACACTCTGTCACTAATGTTGCCAACCTGAAGCCTTTAGTTTGTTTTTTTCAAGCTTTACTCATGGCATGACTTTATCAGGCAACATTCCCGCTTCAGTTTTTTGGTTGCAAGTTTTGCCCCTCTAAGTGTGCCCAGGATTTTTAGAGTGAAGCGATTTCTAAGAGCGGCGGCAGTCATGTAGCGTTGTCATACTAAAACAAAAACATTGTATGAAACATGCGTCCCTCTGCATATTTAAGCATGGGCACAACGTTCTTACAGCACCATGCAGGATCTTGCAGCCTGGAAATAGCTGTTTTTTAACGTGATTGTGCCCAAAGTAATTCGGAACGAAGTTTTTTTTTGCCGAGAAAGAAAATTCGGCGAAGTAAACGAAAACGAATTTCGGGGAATTATAGCCCATCTCTAGTAAACACTCCGTTCAGCGTGCTCACCATTTAAGCCATCTGAGAATCCACATAAAACCCACTCCCCCTTCCTGCTCTCCTGCGTGCTCACTCATTAAACATGTCCTGGCTAAAACTGCCACTATGGCTCTCATGCAGCCAACACAAACTTCAGACAAATTTCACCATCTCCTAAGGGCTTGCGCCCATCTTTACCGTACGCCAACGCCAAACGCACTGCACCAAAAGACACCTCAGCCCTGACTGTGATGGGGCTTGTCTCACTTCTACTCATATTTATTGGCAAGCTGCGTGGGCTCACCTAGAATGGAACCTAGCAGAATAGGTGTCACCACTTAACACAGCACACTACCAACTTTACCAACTCCCATCAGCCCCTTCTCTTCAATGGTCTAATATGAATATTCACTGGGAATATAAAATTCCAAGTACAAGGACTTTTGTCCATATTATCTTCTTCATTTATAAGCCACTTTCTCCTATATTAGTATCTATATGCATATTCATTTTAATAGATGCTGCAGGACCATTAAATAAAATGTTCCATTGTACTGCACAGCATTGTCTCGAATGACTATTTTCACATAAACCACTTGTCTTTTACATGTTAATTTCATACTCATTTTAATATTGCTGTAGGCTCTATGGTTTTGACCTCACAACTTCCCATTTGAAGATTCTCTCCTAGGCCCACAGCCAGCACCCCAATTCACCACGTCACAATGGGAGCATGCCAACAAGTATGGGAGCATGGCAAAATATATTCAGTATCTTCAACCCGCCATTGCAATCCGTTGCATCCACTTTGACTAGGATCAGCGCTGCCACAGCAAAACAATAAATCTATACATAGATGAGTACATACATGAATAGGTACCAACCACTTCCCGGGCCGCAGCTAGCCACAAAACAATGCGAGCGGCACATCCCTTGCAAAAAAATGCAATATTCATGCATCCCTAATTTGTTAAATAGAAACCTTGGCCTCACGTGATGAATATTCTATCATCATTTACAGGACCCAGGGATAATGAGGAAAAAATTGTAGAGGTGAGAGGGGAGGAGGAGAGGGGGTGGGAGGGCGGTAGGGGAAGGGAGGGGGGGCGTAGCGAAGGAGGGAGACTGGAAGGGAGCGAAAACAAAAAAATGTTAGTGAACTCTGATGTTCCTATTATTTCATATATTCAATGTGGCTATATCCACTTGACCGTACTTAATCACATATATCATGTTTCTTCAAAAATTAGTTTATTAGGGAAATCAGCAAGAATCAAATAAATTGCCGAAATGAAACAGGCCTTCATTTAGGCCTTTAGGTTTCAATGTATTGAGGTCTGTATATCCATTTAGCCTCTTCTGCAACAAAATACATCCAGATCGCCTTCCTTTCCACCCTAGCTTTTTCACACAGCATGGCCCCAAATTTAGCCCTCTATTTCGCATTATTGTACTTCCAAAATGTGTCTCGCTAGAGGGGGTATCACCTCTAGTTTATTAGTACTCAGATGTTTATCGAGATCGACGACGAACTCCTGTATGGGTTTTTCCCACATAGATCTTGGGCAGGTACACATAGCCCCATAAATCACCCTTGGTTTTACATTGATGAAATAGTCCTTATCTCAAATCTTCTCTTGATCAATGGGAATTAACAAATTCTTTATGTTTTCCATATGAATGGGACAAATGAAACGTTGCCACAGAGGTTACTGAGCCTGACCACAGGGGGAACTGTAACCATGTTTTTTTTTTTTTGCCATCGCCCATCAAAATGTCTATGTACAAATTTAATCTCTAAGATTTTTTCCTCTTCTATAAGTGACACTAGGGTTTTTGGAAATCAACCATCTAGAGAATTACTGGACTCTGCCTTCAGAATGTTGCCAATGTCTTCTAAGTACTAGCTCTTCATTTCATTAGTTCTATCATCAAAGGTACTATACAACGAAATTTTTATAATCAGTTTTTTCTTTTCTTTCTTTTTACTGATTAATAAAGGTCCCTCTGTCTCTGGTCAAAGCCCTATTAAACGCCTTCTCAAACCCCTATGCCTGAAAACGTGCATTTAACTTATACATTCTTCATTGAAATCCTCTAATGTTGAAAACAGTTTTCTACGAGCCCTCAGAAATTGGCACTATGGGATTCCTTTTTTTTGAGAAGGTGTGATGGCCAGCTAGACAAAATGTCAAACAAACTATTAGTAGCCGTGTATTTTTTCAAAAAATCTTTGTTCTTGATCTGCTTTTTTCACCCAACATAATTTCAAGTCCAAAAAATAAATTTTCTCCCGATTATATGAATTTCACAAAACGTGAATTTATCCAATTTTCATTATCATTCGAGTCTAGATACTAAATCCATGAATAATTTCTCACTACCATCCCAAAAAATCAAAATATCATCAATAAAGCGCCCCCAAAATAAAATCGATCTGTGAACTATTTCAAAAGTGTTCAGAAAAAATCAATTAGCATCCTCCCACCAACCTAATTATAGATTAGCAAATCTTGTGGCACAGACAGGGCCCATTGAGCTTGCTCCTTTTATCTGGTGAATTTAAACAGGGTGCCAATCAAACAAAAATTTGTATGTGTCACAAAACAAAATCCAAATAAACTGTAAAAACAAACAAAAATCATTGTGGTGTTCCGTAAAATTTGTGTACCTCTTTGTGTTCAAAAAATACTTGATTGCTTTCAGACCCAGATCATGTCTGATGCTTACTTTATAGGGTTCTTACGTCTAAAAAAATTGCAAGAAGTGTACTCTCATCACCACTAGATCATTAATTCTTATCACAGTATGCTTAGTGATCTTAAGATATGAGGCAGGCCAGTGACCAATGGGCATTAGTATACGATCACATACGTGCTAGAGTCCTTGGTTTTAATATTGTTTTATACCTGAGACTATCGGTCTTCCTGGTATTATTGGCACAACCTCTTTATGCACTTTTGGTATGCATAAAAGGTAGCAAAAAATAGTTCGGATTAACATTAGCATTAAATTTCTTCTCCTCCCTCAGCTAATTAATTTTTTCTCAATTCCCCAGATCCCAAAATCCTATTTATTTTCCATTCATATACTCTTTGCGTTGTTTGGATCTGTTACGGAAGCCTCTCATATGTTTCTTGAATCACCAAAGTATTCTCTCAACCATCGCTTCTATAGAGTCCACTTTTATTTAAGATAAATATTCCACCCTTCGTCACTGGGTTGATTACTATCTCACCTGTTAGATTGTAGTTCTGCACCAATAGCTACTTCTGCCTCCCATTTTACTTAAAGAAGCATGGTTGTCGTATGAGTGACTAGTTTCTTTATGTCTTTGCGTTACTACTTCCACAAAGTATCATTAAATTATATTGTGATATCGCGAGGTGTAATCCTAGATTTTGGTTTCAAATTTGGTCAAAAGGTTATATCTAGATTTTTTATGGGGTCTCCTTCACCTTCAACCTGCAATTGTTCAATGATCACCAATGGTTTTCTCCTCTTAGTTTCCTAAGGTTTGTTCATCATTAACTTTTCATTTCTATGATTTTTATGCCAAAGCAACTTTCTTGGCAAAGAGATTAATATCTATTTTACCTATACAAATTCATTAAATTTGGGCCCCATGGGAGGCGTGAAAGTTAAGACCATTATGACAAAACACCTGTTTTTGATTTCCGTTAATCTTTGAGAGGATAAGTTAATCACTTGTAGTGCTCCATCCTTTGTTATTTCTGATAAATTACCTTCTCTCGATCCCTCAAGAGAATCCTGGTGGTTACTTATAAAATAAGGGGAATGCATTTGTGTCTTAGAATTGAGTTTGCGCTGTGATTCATTAACATGTCCTTCTGCCACTGGTGGTGTATTTGTATTGCCATTTGGAAATCATGGCCTGTGCTTCGCACTCCATGGGCCAACACCACAGGATTGCAGATTGAGGACAATGTATTTGATCCCTCTTGATCCTTCTCCTGTTGAATCTCTGAGGATTCTGATCTTGTGCTGTTTGAGTCAGAAGATTTTTTTGTGTTGTTTTCTTATTTTTACCAACTCCTGGTTTTTCCTCTGACCCTCCCTCCACACCAGTTTTCTTCCCCTGGCGTATAAACCTATTAATAGAACCTGTGGGAGGGATTCCTTCTTACTAGCAGAAAGAGTCTTCTGAATCTGAAGATCTGAATCTAGATTACGGTTTGTAGGTAAATCTACTATTTTCAAATTAAACCTTGATGGTTAATCAAATTTCTTTTCGATCAACTCAGATATTGTATGTTTCCTTTCTTTAATTTCTTCTCTCAGGATTCTATTATTTCGCTGTAATTTTTGTTTCTTAATTAAGGGGGAAATCTGGGATGGGCCCGAAAGTTATTAATCTCCACTATCTCCTGATTTAGTTGCTCACCCTTATATTTATTGAATTAAATTCTTTCATATTATGACAAGCTATTTCATCAATATCAGAGTGCTATTCAGTTGCAGTTTTTCCCAACTTTGATAAAAATAGGTCCTCTAAATGTGTATTGGTCTCAGCTTAATCCGGTTAATACCTCTATGCACAATTTGTTGTTGGTATATATGTCTCTAGATGGCTACTTCCCAGCTGCCCGAATTTGTTGTTTGTAGTTTTATTTAAATTCTGAAGGGCTAATAAGGATGTTAGTTTCATTCAATGGAATTGGTTGATTAGAAAAATACTACATTATGCTTCACTGTGTGAAAAAAAATATCCCAAATTCCCATTTTCTGAATCAAAAAGCTGCATTCCCCTAGATCCCACTTGAACATTCATGTTCACCAAACTTGTGTCACATTAATCTCCAAATAATTGGGAATCTCGCCAATGAGAAACAGAGAAGTGACTTTTTTGATCCTATATTTAGTATTTTGCATAGGCAAACTTTAAAACTCTATCAGTTCTCTATCTGTTTGTTAAAAACACTAAAACTTAACTTTTTATTATATATAACTCTAACTCTATACACACTATTAAAAAACCTGATCGTCTTCACCTCATTCATTTAACCCTTTTTCCGCTTCTGAAAGAGGGAATAACTCCTTCTATTATCAAAGGTCTGGTGGGAGCACACTCCTTAATTAACAGGAAGAGCTTATATCTATAGGCAAATTTACTAACTCCAGTTATGGGATCCAAGCCTATCCACCTGGGCTTGGGATGGGGAATTTCCCGAAATTCGGTTCGTTCACCTTCACCGAATTTCTCGGACAAAAATAACTTGTTCGAATTACTTCGGGACGAATCAAGTTTAAAAAACAGCTATTTCCAGGCTGCTGAGCCTGTAGGGTGCAGTAGAACGTTTTTGCCATGCTTTAAATTTGCAGAGGGAGCTTGGTTTGGTCTTCATACAAATACTTGTGTCTTTAGTATGGACATGCACATGACCTGCCGCGCCGCTACTTAGAATCGCTTCACTTAAAAATTCCCTGTAGCCTGATAAAATCATGCAGCGAAAGATGGAAAAAAACAGCTGAGGGCATAGGTGGCAACATCAGTGCGAGTGTGGACGGTTGCGGGGACAGCCACAGCAGCATGAGGTCAGGACAGTGGCACAATGATATTTGGGACGTGGAAAAAACAGGTGTTTAGGCCCACAGGAAGTGGCACACATGACACAGTAGTGTAGGGTTTCGGCAGCAACAGCATGAGGTCAGGACAGTGGCACAATGACAGAGTGTCGTAGGTCACGGGCAAGCAGCCACAGCAGTTGCATGAGGTCAGACATGGCACAATGACCACAGTGTGTTAGGGTCACGGCAAAGCAACGCCACTAGCAGCAGGCATGAGGTCAGGCTGTGGGGCACATGAATTCTGGAGGTGGCAAAAAAAAGGCGTAGGGCCACAGAGTGGCACAATGACAGAGTGTCGTAGGTCACGGCATTCAGCCACAGCAGCAGCATGAGGTCACAGACAGTGGCACAATGACACAGCTGTGTAGGTCACCGGCGCTTCAGCCCACAGCAGCAGATGAGGTCCAGACAGTGGCACAATGGACACAGTGTTGTAGATCACCGGCCAGGCAGCCACAGCGCAGCATGAGGTCAGACCAGTGGCACAATTGACAGAGTGTGTTAGGCTCACGGCATCAGCCACAGCAGCAGAATTAAGGTCAGAAAGTAATGGCACAATGACCACTTGTGTAGGTCACGGAAAAGAAGCCACTGCAGCAGCATGAGGTTCAGGACAGTGGCACAATGACCGCAGTGGTGTAGGTCCACGGCAGCCGCCACAGCAGCAGCATGAGTTAAGACATTGGCACAATGACATTCTGGAGTTGGCAATAAACAGGAGTAGGCCACAGAGTGGCACAATTGACACCAGTTTGTTAGGTCACGGCAGCAGCCACAGCAGCCAGCATGAGGCTCAGACAGTGGCACAATGACACAGTGTGTAGTTCACTGGCAGCAGACCACAGCAGCAGATGAGGTCAGTACCAGTGGCACAATGACATTCTGGAGGTATGGCAACAAAAAAAAAAGGAAGTAGGCACAGAAGTGCCACAATGGACACAGTTTGTAGGTCACCGGGCAGCAGCCACAGCGCAGCATGAGGTTAGACAGTGGTACAATTACTGAGTGTGTAGGTCTCTGTATCAGCCACAGCAGCAGCAATGACGGTCAGACGAGTGGCCACAATGTCAAGTCTGTAGTCCACGGCAGCAGCCACAGCAGCAGAATGAGGTCCGGACAGTGGCCACAATGACAGCGTGTGTAGGTCACGGCATCAGCCACAGCAGCAGCATGGGTCAGAACAGGTGGCACCATGACATTTGGAGGTGGCAAAAACTGGAGTAGGCAAAGAGTGGGGACAATGACACAGTGGTGTAGGTCCACGGCAGCAGCCACAGCAGCAGCATGAGGTCAGGAAGTGGCACATGACATTTGGAGGTGGCAAAAACAGGAATAGGCACAGAGTGGGACAATGAACAGTGTGAGGTCACGCAGCAGCCACAGAGCAGCAAAGAGGTAGGGGCAGTGACAATGACAAGGGGTGTAGGTCACGGCACAGCCACAGCAGCGCATGAGGTCAGGGGGGGGTGGAAATGACTTTTTAGGTCAAAAACAGGAGTAGGCCCCAAAAAAGGCAAAATGACACAGTGTGGGGTCACCCCTCCCCGAAAACCCGCATGAGGTAGACAGTGGCACAATGACACAGTGTGTAGGGCAGGGCCCGCCCCCGGGAGCATGAGGTCAGACAGTGAAAAATGGGAAATTTGGAGGTGGAAAAACGGAATAGGCCCGGTGGGAAATGAACCCGTGAGGTCCGGGGCAGCCCCAGCGCAGCTGAGGTCAGAAAGGCCCAAAAATACATTTGGAGGTGGCAAAAAAGGGTAGGCCACAGAGTGGACAATGAAAGTTTGGGGGGACCGGGGGCAAAAAGTGGGCAGACCAAGAAAAAGCCAACGCCCCCGGGCATTTAGGTAGACAGTGGACAATGAAAAATGTGTAGGGGACGGCAGCGCCCCGCAGCAGCTGAGGTCACAGTGGCCAATGACATTTTGGAGGTGGCAAAAAAAAAGGAGTAGGGCCCCAAGAGTGGGACAATGGGCAATGTGTGGTCAGGCATCAGCCCCAGCAGCAGCATTGGTCAGCAGTGGAAAAATGACAAGTGTGTGTCACGGGCAGCGCAAGCATGAGGTGAAGTGGCCAATGACAGGTGTGTAGGGTCACGGCACAGCCCCAGAGCACTAAAGGGAAGTGGCACAATGACACAGTGTGTGGGTTTGGCACAGCCACGCAGCAGCAAAGAGGTCAGACAGTGGACAATGACCGTGTGTAGGTCACGGCAGCAGCCCCAGCAGCAGCATGAGGTGACAGTGGGGCAATGCATTTGGATGTGGCAAAAAAGGGTAGGCCCCAGGTGGAAATGACACAGTTTTGGAGGTCCGGCACGACCAAAAGCAGCATGAGTCAGGACGTGGCACAATGACATTGGGGTGGGGAAAAAAAGGAGAGGAAGAGTGGCCAATGACACAGTTTGTAGGTACGGGCAGCAGCAACAGCGCCAGATGAGGTTAGACGTGGACAAAAGACAAGTGGGGGG
>JAODAL010084522.1:0-10888 GCA_025379985.1 Phyllomedusa bahiana
TATTCCCACCACAATGGTGAGTTTTAAACAGGTAGGCAGATATAAACAGAGACTATTACAAAATACATTGCTGTTCTGGTTTTGCTCTATTTCACAGGTAGAGCTGTTCTTATTTCCTGCATGTTTATAGAAGGTTTCCCAGGTAATGGTGAGGCCACTCCATGCTGTGTCTTATCAGTAGCACAGAAGCTTGTTTATTTTTGTTACTGAAAAAATACAAATTTAACCCTTTATTTCTGTAGCCTTGCATCCTGCTGTTTAAACCCGTACATAATTAACGTCTCTCTCACAGACTCAACTAGGAATAGCAGAGCTGAAATGTCAGTCACTGCTTTAGAATCACCCACAGCCTGAACAGATAGTGTGAGCCTGAAGCTGGCTGTTAAGAGCATGCTCTGTGAAACAGTCAAATGGGAAAACCCCCTTAAGCATCTGGCGATGAGCATTTTTAAAAGTGTGCATGAAAAAGGTTTATAATTTGAGGTGTGATATAACTGCATAGTATGCTTTGTGGAACTACCACTTTAATAGAGCTTTCCAGAAGAAATTCAATCTAGTAATGAGCAGTCAATAGCAAGTAAAGGCACCTACCAATAAAATTAAGTAATTGTGTTGGACAGTTGTAGAAAACCAACTGTTAGACATCATCTCCAGCACAAAGATTAGTGACTTACTACAGTATTAGTACTTCAAGGGGTAGTCTGGGATTAGACAAATTGCTCCACTGTTGCCCAAGGCCTGGTATTGTATTAAAGCCCATTTAAACAAATATGGCTAAACCATACTACTAAACATAACCATGGATAAGAATGGTGCTGTTTCTGGAGGAAAACCTGAACCTTTCTTGCTTTTTAGAATTATCTTTCACCACTTCACATTACATGGCATTTACAATATTGTACAAAAATTTTAGGCAAGTGTGGAAAAGTAATAATGCTTTCAATCATAGAAGTGTTAACAGTTTATTTTTTTTATCAATGACTAAAATGCAAAGTAAATGAACACAAGAGAAATCAGAATCAGTTTTTGTTGTGTCCACCGTTTACTTGCAAAAAAGCATAACTTTATCCAGGTAAACTTGCATGCTGTTTTTGAAGGCACTGAGCAGAGAGTGTTATTCCATACATCTTGGAGAACCATAGATCTTCTGTATATCTATTCTTGCTTAGATCCATCTGTCAACTTATGTAATCCCAGAAAGACTAGATGATGTTGGGATCCAGACTCTCAGTGGGCTATATCATCACCTGCAGGACTTCTTGTTCATTCTAAAAAAATTTTTTAATAACATTGGTTGTATGTTTGGAGTTATGGTCCTGGTGCAAAAACAATTAGAGGCAATCAAACACCTCCCTAATGGTAGACAAAAAATATATTGGGCCTCATGATGAAAACAGTCTAGTTCTAAGACATTCTTTGTTGTCCATAGCAACCAATTAGGGCTCCCCTTTCACTTCATATAGTGCTCTGAAAAAATGAAATGGGAGCTCTGGTTGGTTACTATGGCCAACAATGAAAGTCTTAGACATTGGCCGTTTTCATACATGTCTTCCATTGTGTCCTCAAGGTTCACTCCTAATTTATGTACTATTATGTAATATTATTTTGTTTACTATGTGTGTTAATATATGAAAGTGGTGAATGTGTGGTCATAAATGGTGCCTAAGGTTTAAGGTGCCTCACATCTGTGTTTGGCACGCCACAGAATACTATTTAATTATATTGTTAAATATAATCGAAGGAAGAAACAAGTCAAATTAAAAACAATTAAAATCGCAATGAAAAAAATAAGTGTACCAGTAAGAATGTCATGCAATATAAAGATTGCTCAACTTTCCGCCCAAAAGAATCAATGAATTCGGGAGACCATGCCCAAAAGGGAAAAAACCCCCTTGATATGGTAATCCAGAGCAAGTAAAATTTACTCATAGGATTCTTGATGGATTCCACCGTCAAAAAACTTTTGGAAACGTAGTTTTTTCAACGTGTTTTTCATTTTGGATTTTGTTTTTTTTTCCCCTATTTTTACATCAGAAAAAAAGTCTTATATACAGGGCCGCCATACAGGGGGTACAACCGTACTCCCTGGGGGCCCTGGAAAAGGGGCCCCGCGGCAACGGCCCCCCTTATTTCTCACGGCAGAGGGGGGCCCGGGCGGCGGGGCCGCCGAACCAGGGCTCCGCCGAGCTCCTGCGGGCCCCGGGAGTTCCGTCGCTCCCCGGGCCCGGGCCGCCTACCGGCCCCTCGAACCCCGGCCCCGCCCCGACGTTTTAAAGAGCCCGGGGCCCGGGAGTTGGGGACGATTCCCCGACTCCCGGGGCTCGCGGTGTCAGCGGAGCACAGCGCCACTGCGCTGCGCTCCGCTGATCTCCCCCAGGCGAAGGATTGGGCCTTCACCCTCCCCGGGCGCCCCCCCCACGCTGACGTGGGCGGCGCGGGACTTTCACTTCCCCGCGCCGCCTTTCGGGGGCGGAAGGAGCCGCGGCAGCACGGAGCGGCAGGACCGGGTCGGGTAAGTGATTGATTTGGTTTTTTTAATAAACAAAGGGGGCCCGACTCCCTATCACTTAAGGGGGTCCCTGCGTCCCTATCACAAAAGGGTTTTCCCGGGCGCCCCCTTCACTAAAGGGGGCCCTGACCCCCTATCCAAAAAGGGGGTCCCTGGCATGTTTTATCAAAAAAGGGGGCCCTGACTGCCTATCTCTAAGGGGGGTCCCGGGCACTGCTTATCACTAAAGGGGGCCCTGACTGCCTATCCAAAAGGGGGGTCCCTGGCGCGTTTTCACTAAAGGGGGTCGTATCCCTATCACAAAAGGGGGCCGACTGCCTATCACAAAAGGGGGCCCGACTTCCTACACAAAAGGGGGGCCCGGGCGCTGCCTATCACAAAAGGGGGTCGTGATTTGCCTATCAAAAAGGGGGGCCCTGACTGCCTAACAAAGGGGGGCCCTACTCCTATCAAAAAAGGGGGGTCCCGACGCTGCCTATCACAAAAGGGGGGTCCCTGACGCTGCTTACACTAAAGGGGGGCCTGATCCCTATCACAAAAGGGGGCCCTCCCTGCCTTTCACTAAAGGGGGTGTACTGCCTTCCAAAGGGGCCCCCTGATGCCTATCCAAAGGGGGCCCTGGCGCTGCCTATCACTAAAGGGGGTCGTATGCCTATCACAAAGGGGGGGCCTGACGCCTATACTAAAGGGGCCCTGACCCCTATCACAAAGGGGGGCCCGACTGCCTACACTAAAGGGGTCCCTGCGCTGCCTATACTAAAGGGGGTCACTGGCACTGGCATCCAAAAAGGGGGGTCCCTGGCATGCCTATCACTAAAGGGGGCCCCCTGGAAAATGCCTATCAAAAAAGGGGGTCCCTGGCACGTTTATCACAAAAGGGGGGCCCTGCTGCCTATCCTAAAGGGGGCCCTGGCGGCTTTCACAAAAGGGGGCCCTGATGCCATCTCTAAAGGGGGTCCCGGGCACTGTTATCACTAAAGGGGCCCGACTGCCAATCTCAAAAGGGGGGTCCCGGGCACTGCTTATCACAAAGGGGCCCTGACTGCCTATCACTAAAGGGGGCCCCTGGCGCTCCCTATCACAAAGGGGGTGTGACCCCTACACAAAAGGGGGCCCGACTGCCTACACTAAAGGGGGCCCCTGAGCCTATCAAAAAAGAGGGTCCCTGGCGCGCCTATCACAAAGGGGATCCCTGGCGCGCCTATCACAAAAGGGGGGGCCCCTGACTGCCATCATAAAGGGGGCCCCCTTGCGCTGCCTATCACAAAGGGGACCCCCGGGCCTGCCTATCACTAAAGGGGTCACTGGCACTGGCATCTCTAAAGGGGGTCCCGGGCATGCCTATCACAAAAAGGGACCGGCGCTCCCTATCACTAAAGGGGTCACGACTGGCTTCTAAAAAGGGGGGCCCCGGCAGCTTATCCAAAGGGGGGCCCCGGGCGGCCTATCACAAAAGGGGGCCCTGACTGCCTATCACTAAAGGGGGCCCCGGGCTGCCTACACAAAGGGGGGCCCTGGCGCTCCTATCATAAAGGGGGCCCCTGGCGCTGCCTATCCCCTAAAGGGGGCCCCGGCACTTTTTCTTAAAGGGGGTCCCTTGCCCCCTTTAAACAAAGGGGGCTCTGGCTCCAAACATCTAAAGAGGGCCCTGACTCTACCTAAACCTCTAAAGGGGGGCCCTAAACTCACCTAACCCTAAAGGAGGGCCCTGACTTACAAACCCTCAAAAGGGAGGGCCCTACTCCCCCTAACCTCTAAAGGAGGGCCTGCCCCCCTAACCTCTAAAGGAGGGCCCTGACTCCACCAAACCCTCTAAAGGAGGCCCTGACTCCACCAACCTCTAAAGTAGGCCCTGACTCCCCCCAAACCTCAAAGGGGAGGGCCCTGACTCCACCAAACCCTTTAAAAGGAGGGCCCTGACCCCCTAAAAACTAAAGGGGACTCAGGCAGGTACCCACCAACCTCCGGGGGCTGGCCTCCCAACTTATCCGGGGGGGGTCTACCTACCCAAAAAGGGGCCCATCTAATTACCGGGGACCTTTCCCATTTGCCACCTACCTGGAATAAATTGTTAGGGGACGCCCCTGCTGTAGCATTATCTCCAGGGGGTTTCCCCCCCCACCCTCCAACCCCTTAGGATACTAGGCTTAATTAGGCCTGTACCCCCTTCCCACCCTGGGCATTTTACAGAGGTGGGAATAGGTAAAGAAAGCTGGAAAATTGGGATTCTAAGAATTTGTGTGTAATTTTTTGCAGGGATGACTGTGGGCCGGGAAATCATCTGGCGGTGTGGAACGGAGCAGAAGAAAGGGAATAAGAACGCTCAAAAGAAGAGAACACTCCCAGATAGGAGTCTCCGGGGAGTTCCTGATTTCAGGGGGTTTTTTGCTTCTAAATTGGATCAGTGCTGTATTCACTGAATGTGACCGAGCTGGTTCTGACCTCTATGGGTCCTATGTGGGGGTGTTGTAGGGTTTTAACCTGGGCTGGTTCTGACCCTATGTGGTCTCTATGTGGCGGGGTTGTAGGTTATACCTGATTGGGGGTTAGGAGGGACACTTACTTTTTGCTGGGTTTATTTAAATTTTTTGAGGTTTCGTACCAAAGGAAACATGGGGGGGATATTTAAAGTGGGTGGAGGGGATATTGTAAGTGGGGGGAGGGGGGTATTTATGTGGGTGGGGGGGGATATTTATGTGAGTGGGGGGGGATACGTAGTGGGGGAGGAGGGTCGTATGTGGGGGGAGGGGATATTGTAATGGGTGGAGGGGGGTTTTATGTGGGTGGGGGGGGATATTTTTATGTGGGGGGGGAGAATTGTATGTTTGGGGGGAGGGGGGTTTTATTGGGGGGAGGGGATATTGTTGTGGGTGGAGGGAGAAATTGTTAGGGGTGGAGGGGGGGGGTATTGTATGTGGGGGGAGGGGGGGTTTGTATGGGGGGGGGGGATAGGTTGTGGGTGGAGGGGATATTGTATGGATGGAGGGGGATATTTGTATGTGGGTGGAGGGGGGGGGTATTGTATGTGGGTGGAGGGGGATATTGTATGTGGGTGGAGGGGGAATTTGTTAGGCGGGCGGCGGGGGATATTTTATGTGGGGGGCGGGGGATATTGTATGTGGGTGGAGGGGGGTTTGTGGTGGGTGGTGGGCGGGGGTATTGTCGTGGGTGGAGGGGGATATTTTAGTGGGTGGTGGAGGATTTTGTTTGTGGGGAGAGGAGGATAGTGTATGTGAGTGGCGGGGGATAGGAGGGGCTATTTTGCCCTAGTTCCTATTATGTGTGAGAAGACAGAAGTGTGACTCACGCTATTGTACTACACAATACAGTTCTTTTTGCACACTGTAAATTTTGTGGTAAAAGGGGATTTTTTTGTCCCCCCCCAAGGCCGTTTTTTTTTGGGGGGCGGGGCGATGGGGTTTTTTGGGGGGGGGTTTACGGGGGGGGGGGGGCCCCCGGTGTTCAGCTGTTGGGGCCCTGAAATTTCGTTGCGGCCCGCTTAATTGTCTATGGAGTTTTTTGGGGCGGATCCGCACATGCATTTGTGAAAGAATGAAAATGTTCTAAGTATTTTTTATTTTGAAAAAAAATGACTGAAACAATAAAGCATGTATGAACTACAAAGCATATTTTATTTAGGTCAATGGAGAGATTACTTTCAGTTTTGAAAGTATTTAAGTCAAATCCAAAGTGGATTTGTACTTTTCCCTAAAAAGAAAAAACCCCACCCATTTTGAGTCACACTCATTGCTTCTCACCTAGCCAGTTAGTAAGTTCTACTCTGTATTGATGAGGAGTAGTGATGAGCGAAGCCTAAAAAGTTTGAGTCGAACCATGAACTTTGAGAAGTTCGGTTTGACGTTCGAGTCTAACTCTAACTCGAATTTCGAAACCCATTAAAGTCAATGGGGGAAGGTTAGGGTTTAATTTTTTAATCCAAAACAGGGAGGGAATTTGGAATTAGCATCCGAAAAAAGCAAAATGGGTACTAACAACTTTGTGAAAAAGTTTGTCTTAAGAGCCAAAAAAAAATTGAAGGCAAAATAATTAATTCCTTTCAATGGCTAATCGAAAAGATGAGGACAGCGTAGCTATAGGAGGTACAGTGGTAGCAGCTGCTATGGGGTCCCTTTGACACAGAAGAAGACACCGGTATTGGAAATGGCACATGGTAACTGGCAGGAGCCACCTATCACATTTTGCACCAGTGCTCAAGAACATGTCATTTATGTGGTGGCAGCAAGAACATCCCAACGGGGAACATGGAGGTTTAGCTTGCAGGGCCGTAGTTATAGGGGGTGCAGTGGTAGCCTGGGCTGCCGTCAGTCATCAATTAATCATTTCAAGGCCACATGCAGATAAATCTAATGAGGCCCCCACCCATTACTAGTTCCTATTTTTTAACATATCAGTGGGCCCCTTCTTGATTAGGGCCCCTGACAGGAGTACTGCCCTATTGGTACCCCTGCCAGTTACCCTGTGCCATGTCCAATACCAGTGTCTTCTAATGTGTCAAAGGGGCTTTTGGGACACCTCTGGATGCAGGGCCCCATAGCAGCTACTACCGCCATGGGTGCCAATAGGGCAGTATGGGCAGTACTCCTGTCAGGAGCCCTTATCAAAAAGGGGAAGACAGGGAGGTTCAGATGTACACCAGGCAGAAAGGCAACAGTTCCAATGCCAACACCCTGGCAATGCCGACATTCAGGCTTTTGGCTTTGGGATGGTTGGGGTAAAAGCGTCTCTTATGCTCCCACACCTGGTACACAGAAGGCTGGCTGCCGGACTGGCTGCTGTATAGAGTGCAGGTCACACCGATGGAAGGGGAAAGTGTAGGCTGTGTTGCTGGTGTTGGGAATCGGTCGACAGTATCTGGGACTGGTGCTTGCTCATGCTGCTCTGGCACATCGGCAGCAGAGGACCGCTTGGGCTTGGAAGTGGTGAAGGAGGAGGAGGCAGAAGATGTCACAGTGATTGGAAGCCCAGGACCTGTGTGGCCTTTTTTCTCCAAGTGAGTCTTCCACTGCAATTTATGCTTTACATGCATGTGCCTGTTCATGCTGGTGGTGCTTAAACTCTTTGGGCGACATGCATGAATCTCGCCGCGTCGGAGCGCACCTTTCAGCCAGTATTCCGGCGAAATCTGCGCCTGATTTATGTCGGCGCCGGGGCGCGCTCATACATACCATGTAAAGTCCACCGCGCCTCGTCAGTGTGTGGGGCGCAGTGCGGGACTGCGCCTAAGATTCGCCGCCTGCGGTAGTGCGATCATACATGCGGGGAAAAGTTCCCTGCGCCTCGCCAGTGTGTGGGGCGCAGTGCGGTACTTAGGTGCAGTGCGGGGCTGCGCCGAACATGTATTCCGATTCGAGACAGGCTGGAAAACAGCGAGAAATCATTAAAGATGTCCGTGCGGAGTATGAATAAAAAAATCACCTTTATAAAGGCGTCAAACATTATCTGAAAAAGAGCTGAAACCTACTAAAAAAAATACATAAATAAAATCACTTTCAAAAAATCTAGAACGGCGCTACATCGGGAATTTGGATATTGGAAATTGCCGGGAAATACAGTAATTCAAATTCTGTAAGCTATTCTCATTGGTCGGCAGAAGCCAGCCAATCAGAATAGGAGTGACAGTGAACCATTATAGCCTATGGAGAACTATTGACCAATCAAAATCAAAGGCGGGACAGTTCAAAATACAGTAAAAAGGCAGAAAAGAGCTGATTGGTTGAGTTAGCGGGGGCTTGGCAATCCTGGTCAATCAGAATAGGAGCGACAGGAACCCATTATAACCTATGGAGAACTATTGACCAATCATATTCAAAGGCGGGACAGTTCAAAGTACAGTAAAAATGCAGAAAAGAGCTGATCGGTTGAGCTAGCGGGGGCTTGGCTATCCCGGCAAATCAGAGCGCGAGCTACTTTCTCATAGAGTTCTATGTGGAAAAGAAATGCAGAGCGAGCTCTGTTGGTGATTGGCTGAGTTAAAAGAGGCGCGGTTATTTGGACCAATGGGAGAGCGAGCGACACTCTTATGGGTTGTCTAATGCAAGCTGGAATAAAACTGTACATGGCCGAAATCAAATGATAAGACTCCAGAAGTTGTCCCGATGTTTATATAAAAATATAAATAAAATTGGGGTAAAGAAAAAAAAAAATATTAATTCAATAAATTCATTTTTATGTCTTTATTTTGTTAGCCAAGGATCAATAGTATGGGTGTATGCCATGTACAGTTTTATTCCAGATTGCATTAGAAAACCCATAAGAGCGTCGCTCGCTCTCCCATTGGTCCAAATAACCGCGCCTCTTTAAACTTAGCCAATCACAAACAGAGCTCGCTCTGCATTTCTTTTCCCCATAAAACTCTGTGAGAAAGTAGCTCGCGCTCTCATTGGCCGGGATAGCCAAGCCCCCGCTAGCTCAACCAATCAGCTCTTTTCTGCATTTATACTGTACTTTGAACTGTCCTGCCTGTGAATATGATTGGTCAATATTTCTCCATAGGTTATAATGGGTCCCTGTCGCTCCTATTCTGATTGGTCAATACTCCTCCCTAGGTTAGAATGTGCCACTGTCGCTCCTATTCTGATTGGCTGGTTTATGCCAACCAATGAGAAGAGCAATTTGAATTACTGTATTTCCCGGCAATTCTCTATAACCCAATTCCTTATGTAGCGCCAGCCTCGGCGACAAATGCGTTGTTCGGGATTTAATTGATTTATGTTTATAGAAGGTTTCAGAGCTTTTTCAGATAATATTTTACACTTAATAAAAATGATTTTTTTAATCATACTCCATGCCGCACGGCGCTGAGTGCCGAGATTTCATTGCCCCGATCTCTCCCTAGACTACAATGGGACAAGTAGCTCGCGCTCTGATTGGCCGGAATAGCCAAGCCCCCGCTAGTTCAAACAATCAGCTCTTTTCTGCATTTTTACTGTATTTTGAACTGTCCCGCCTTTGATTTGATTGGTTATAACTTCTCCATAGGTTATAATGGGTCCCTTTCGCTCCTATTCTGATTGGCCAGGATTGCCAAGCCCCCACTAGCTCAACCAATCAGCTCTTTTCTGCATTTTTACTGTATTTTGAACTGTCCCGCCTTTGAGTTTGATTGTTCAATAGTTCTCCATAGGTTTTAATGGTTCACTGTCGCTCCTATTCTGATTGGCTGGTTTATGCCAACCAATGAGAATAGCTTACAGAATTTGAATTACTGTTTTTCCCGGCAATTTCCAATATCCTAATTCCTGATGTTGCGCCGTTTTAGATTTTTGGAAAGTGATTTTTTAAATTTTTTTTTTTATTTTTGAGCTCTTTTTCTGATAATGTTTTACGCCTTTATAAAGCCGATTTTTTTGGGAATCATACTCCATGCCGCACGGAGCTGAGAGCCGAGAGCCGAGATTTCTTTTGCGATCTTCTATGTTTCCTCTCATGTTCCGTTCTTGCTTCACTTCACCTCCGCCGGATCATTTAGACCAGAATCAACTAGGTCTGCCTGTCGGAGCTGGCGAGCACTTTGCCGACTCGCGATCGTATATGTCTCGGTATTTTCGAGCGCGCCGCGTCCCGCCCCGGAACGCTTACACCGTGCCCACACCGCGCCAATTGCACGAGCCTTCATGTGAGGTGCAGCCGAAAGTGGCGAACGCTGCGCCTAACATCGCATCCCTGCGTCCGACAGGGGATTCGAGCCGGTGAGGCGCAGATTACGCCAGAAAACATGCGTAAATGCTGTTCATACATGTCGCCCTTTATGTTCTTACCTCTTTGGCTGTGAAAACCCAGTAGCGGTGTTCCTGCTGCCATCACTCACCACGGCTGGCTGAGTAATGTCAGCGGACCTGTGCAACCGCCCTCTCCCTTTCTGAGGCCGAACCCATACTGAAACTACCCCATCGTCCTTCTCCTCCACTGATGATGCGCTCACCAGCTGCTGCTGAAAAGACCACATTGGATTTGCAATGTCATCATCATCATCATCATCATCATCAAAGGTAACTTCCTCTTCCTGACAGTCTACATCCTCAAGCTGCGGGCCAGAAGCACCGCTGACTGCTTGATATTTCTGGCGACGGACTAGCTCCCTCCTTTGAGGGCCTCAGCGATTGGGCGTCAGAGCAGACAAAATCATCCTCTTGAGCTTTTGAAATGCCTTCTGACCCTAACCGCATTGTGTCATCAAAGATCTCTTCAGAATATGGATTATCTGGAACGGTCGGTATATTGGGTGACATTTGGCCTTCAGGTTGGACTGATGATGACATTTGTTCCCGTGACTGAGAGGAAGAGGAGGTAAAACTGCTGGATGCAGGGTGTGTTAACCACTGAAGAACACATTGGTGACACTCTCCAGAAAAAAGAAAA
>JAODAL010084523.1:0-10888 GCA_025379985.1 Phyllomedusa bahiana
TATGGGACCCCTGGCATTCACCTATGTATATCTGTATTTAACATTCCATGCTAACTATGAGACTCTGTCCACTGTGAGGGGTCAGGGGCCCCGGTGTCTTCCCTGCCCTCCCCCCCCTAACCATCACCTTCAGTTCTTAGAACAATTCTGGAAAATGAGTCTGATGTTGTGCTGCTGGGTGGAATGTCGGTCATTAGATCTCATCAAGTATAAGGCGAGCAATACAAAAGAATCGCTGACCAATCAGAAAATACAGAAATGTCGAGAAAGTGAAGGGAATATGGAGCAGGGTCTGAATTTGATAAATAAAATGTTGGTGTGACTGACATCTTCCTTTAACTGCAGTGCGGCTTTTATTGGTTGGAAGTCTAATGGTTTAGGAGTAGGCACAGTGTGGCGGCCATCTCCAGTCTATCTTGTATGCTGATAGGTTTCTCCAAACGTCTAGAAAGCTGGGTGACGGCAATACCCTTCAATTAGCTTTCTTCTTTGAGCCGTTACATGGTCATAGTGGGCGTTGGCCTTTTCGCGTAAAGGGGTTGTTGGCATAATATTAAAAGGGCGTGGTAATCTGATTGGTTAATGGGGGCGTATTAGGGTTTAGTGCCTAGGGCAGCACGACCTATAAATACATCCCTGACTATACCCCTAGATGAATTCATTGAGAGGTCACTTATGGGGGATTGTCTCTGTTCTGGACCTTGGGGGCTCTACTAATGTAACATGAGGGCCTCCAACCTATTACAGCTTATTCTGCATTCCCAATAAGCCAAACAGTTAGCTCCTGTGCGCCTTAGAGGACCCAACATGTGCCTGAAACCTTACTTGTTATACGCACTTATGGGGTATTGTCACACTCGGGTAAGAGAATTGACTCAGCAGGTGTTGAGTGACTTTTTCCTCGACTTTCCCTTGTGGACCATGGATAACGATTTGGGGCAAAAAATTAATTTATGGCGAACAAAACATAATTTTTCTTTTTCTTTAGCACAAAGACTGGCATTAACCAGCGTCACTATTACCCAGGTACTGGGAAGTAGCTGGGCAAACGTCCGAAAGCAGACCTCTGTTGTGTGCATGGTCGCTTATGGTGCTAGCTGCAGGGCTGAGTATTTTCAGGGTGGGAAAGGCCCATAACATTGAGCTCACATCTTTGTAACATCATCATGAAGCTGTCAAACCTTGGCTGTTTTTAATTCCTTTATTAAAATCTAAAAGAACAAATTGTAAGAAAAAAAATTCTACGTGAGATCCACTTAATTCTATTTCAAGCCAAGTATAAACCGACAGCTGCAGCCTGATACTATCAGAATGGGGAAAGTTCCATCAATACTGGTCCCTTCCCATTCTAAAAACAACAGCCACCCCAGAAGGGGAATCACATCAGAGTATCCCACTTCTGATAGTTACACGGCTCTTCCCAGTACCCCATGTGTGTTGTTTTACTGGGCAGGGGGCGTTGTAGGGTCCCTAAACATCCGAGGCTCGGGCCCCTTAAGTTTTTCTGAGTATGGCTGGGTTCACACGGAATTTTTTGTGTCTCATGTGAACTGTGGATGTTGTATTTTTACAGAGAAAACCTTGTATGTAGGCTCAGGAGAAATATAAGTGATCTACACTGCGAGCTTACATTTGTGGTGACTTACAGGGAGTCTCTGAAGAGTTGTTCTCTTTCTCTTCATATCCCATTGGCCCAGACACCATGACGTCCTCTCCTCTCTAGCACACAACGACTCTTCGCATGTAGAATGTACAAAAAACAAACATCTTAGACTCACTAATTTTATCGCAATTTTCTCTACATTTCGCTTATCTCTTTTACAAATTGCCCCATCTATGGTGCCACAAATGATAATAATAGACACACTTGTAGGTAAAATATTTGCCACACTAATAGACAAGGTAAGTAGCCCACTGTAGCCAGGTTCGTAGCCCTTTAGCCAAGTTTGCTCGCACACCTCTAGCCACGGTTATTAGCCCTCTAGCCAGGTTTCTGCCCGCCATAGCCAGGTAGTAGGCCCCCCTTTGCCACATATAATATGAACCCCTTAGCCACTTATGGCCCCCATATGCACATATGCCCCCTGTAGCCACATATGCCCCCTAAGCCACATATGCCCACTTAGCCACACATGCACCCTGTAGCCACACATGCCCATCTGTAGCGACACATGCCCCACTGTGAGCGCCACCACAGTCCACTTAGCCACACAGACCTCTGTAGCCAAACATGCCCCCCTGTAGCTACATATGCCCCCTGTAGCACACGTGCCCCCTTTTAGCCACCATGAAACTCTGTAGCCAATAGATGCTCCCCCTGTAGCCACACATGCCCCCGGATAGCATTTATATGCCACCCTTAGCCATTATATGCCCCATGTAGCCATTAATATGCCCCCTGTAGCCTTAATATGCCCCTGTATCCATTACATGCCCCCTGTAGCCATTAATATGCCCTGTAGCCCACCACATTTGCCCCCTGTAGCCACCCACATGCCCCCCTGTAGCCACTAATATTCCCCCTGTAGCAATTAATATGCCCCCCCTGTAGCCATTAATATGCCCCCTGTATCCATACATGCCCCCCTGTAGCCATTTATATGCCCCCTGTAGCCACATCATGCCCACTGTAGCACACAGGACCCACTGTATCATTATATGCCCACTGTAGCCATTTATGTATGCACCACTTGAGACATTAATATTGACACTCCCTGTAAGCAATTAATATGCACCGCTGTAGCCACAATGCCCCCACTGTAGCCTTTAAATATGCCCACTGTAGCCACAATGCCCCCTGTAAGCCATTAATTGCCCCCTGTATTACAATACATGCCCCCCTGTAGCCATTAATATGCCCCCTGATAGCCCACAACATGACCCCCATGTAGCAATTAATATGCCCACTGTAGCCACACATGCCCCCCGTAGCCATTAATATGCACCCTGTAGCCACACAGCCCCCCTGAAACCCTTTTTATGCCCCCTGTAGCCATTAATATCCCCCCTGTAGCCATTAAATCCCCCCCTACCCCTTAAATTCCCCCTGTAGCCTTTAATATGCTCCCTTTTGCTAATAAAAAAAAAAAAAAAAAACCTACTTACCTAATGAGGCCGGTCCCGCGCGTAGGTTTTTGAGTTGTGAACGGTGTAACCCGGTGTATATCACCTGCTTACCCCTCTTGGAGGCCCGGGACCTTTGGGCCGGCAAGCTGCCGCTTAGAGGACCCAGCGTCGCAGGGGGTGATAAAGCGGGCGCACCCCCCCTCGACCTGACGTGTACTACAGGCTTACCCAATAATAATAGGGGGGGTAAAAAAGAAAATAAAAAATGAACCTTTGAATTATTTTTGTTTTTTTTTCGTTACCCCCATTTTTTGGTCTTTTATAAAAATGGGTAGAAATTCGGGGTCTTTCATTTTATTTTGACCATAACAGTTTTATTTCAGATTGTTTAGAAAACCCCTAAGAATGTCGCCGTTTCCCCTTTGGCCCAAAAACGGCCTTTTAACTTAGCCAATCACAAACAAGCTGCTTGCATTTCTTTTCCCATAGAACAAGAGAAAGGGACTCGGCGCTGATTGGCTAAGCAGGACGGCCCCTCTTCCCCCCCAACCAAACACAATACAAGAATATTTTCCCATAGACATTTAAAAACTTTTTTGGGCGCCCTTCTACGGTCCCTGTTGCTCTATTTATTGGCCCGGGTTTCCAAGCCCCGTTAGCTCGACCAATCAGCTCTTTTCTGTTTTTTTACTGTATTTTGAACTGTCTCGCCTTTGAATTTGATTGGTCAATACTTCTCCATAGGTTATAATGGGTCCCTGTCGTTCCTATTCTGATTGTCCGGGATTGCCAAGCCCCCGCTAGCTCAACCAATCAGCTCTTTTCTGCATTTTTACTGTATTTTGAACTGTCCCGCCTTTTCATTTGATTGGTCAATACTTCTCCATGGGTTTTAATGGGTCATTGTTGCTCCTATTCTGATTGGCTGGTTTCTGCCGACCAATGAAAAGCGCTTATAGAATTTGAATTACTGTTATTACTGTATTTCCCGGCAATTTCCTAATTCCTGATGTTCTAGATTTTTGGAAAGTGATTTTATTTATTTATTTATTTTTCAAGTTTTCAGCTCTTTTTCTGAGAATGTTTTACACCTAATAAAAGCGATTTTTGGGAATCATACTCCATGCCTCATGGAGCTGAGAGCTGAGATGGATTTCTTTTGCGATCTTCTATATGTTTCCTTGCATGTTACATTCTCGCTTCACTTCGCCTCCTTCGGATCATTTAGACCCAAATGAAGTAGGTCTGCCTGTCGGAGCTGGTGAGCACTGCAATGCGCTGCATTTTGCCAACCAGCATTCATGCATGCCTAGGAGTTTTTGATCGAGCCGTGTCGCGCCCCAGAACGCCCACACCACGCCCATTGCACGCCCCTTCATATTAGGCGCATCCGACAGCGCGAAGGCTGCGCCTAACATCGCATCCCTGTGTCCGACAGGGGATTCGAGTCGGTGAGGCGCCGTTTTGCCAGAAAACAGGCGCAACTCCCGATCATACATGTCGCCCTTAATGTCAACATTCAGGGCAAAGACCCACTGAGGGAGACTGGAGTGCCGTCATTTTGCTGCAGAGCTCGTCTGCTTTTAGCACTTTAATATGAGCTGTAATATCCAGAACTAATTTGTGCCAGGATGAACTAAACTAAATTTGATGCGGGGCCTCCCTCTTGGTGTTATGTCAGTGTACGACCAGTGGCCCAAAGTTATGTAACCCTTTGATAACACCAGTTACCTATTCATATTAGTAAAAACTGCTTGTCTGCCCACTTTAAAGGGACACTGCCATCAGAAAGGAGGATTGTTGGTAAAACTAATATTCCTGGAAAACAATATTTATTTTTAAAACATTTTGGGGCATTTTTGTATTTTGGCAATTAAAAAATACATAAAAAAATGTTATCCTTCTGTAACTGTGATATATATAACTTTTTAGTACAGCCGGGCAGACTAACCTCACTTTAGTTCATCGGCTACTTGACCCTATGAAGTGTAATTAAAAAGAAAATGACACAGTTACTGCTCTATTGTTCTGTCCACAGAAATAGATAAGAATATGCTTCAGCAGACAGTAAATGAAAGATAAATAGTTTGAACTTTTTCTTCCCTGAGGTGGAGGCGTGGAGGGTAGAGGGTTTCTTCAAACCTGTCAGATATCTAATAACACACCCACAGTCTGAAAGAAGAACCATAAATCAGTGTTCTCACTGCTGCTATCAGAGCTCACAGACAAGTCAGGGAACAGGCAGGAAGAGGAAAAACAAAAAACATCCAATACAAACAAATCATAGTGTTGCTTGACACTGATGGTATTGTACATATCATGAAAGATTTAATACCAAGAGCTGCCTTGGGCCAGGCTGAACCAAATTTGGTATGAAGGAGGGGTCATATCAGTGGCCCAAAGCCATTTAACCCTTTAAAAACACCAGTTACTTATTCAAATCAGTGAAAACTGCCCGTCTGCCACTTTGATGCCAGTTTTAATGCCCAGAATCAATTTGGGCCAGGCTAGTGTAAACCCGAATTTGATGTGGGGCATCCCCTTAGTATTATGAAACCCTGTGGGGGCAGTGGCCCAAAGTCATTTTAACCCTTTAAATCTTAAATTTTAAGTTTTTGCGTTTTTTCCAGCTGTTAGAGTTTTCCAGGGGTTTTCAACGGTTTTCCCCTTTGGGTTTCCCAACATTTTAATGACATTTTTTAAGCTGATAAGTTTTCCTATTTCTTTTCCTTTTAAAAAAACCAAAAAAAATTTTCAGCGAATAAGGAAAAATGGGAAATAAAAACCCCAAATTCAGCCCCAAAAGAAACGGGTGAATTTAAAAAACCAACTTTAAACCCGAATAAAAACCAACTTCAGCTTTCTCTCCTGAAGGAATAGCCCTTTTCCCATTATCAAGTTTTGGGGGACACCACCTTTTAAAAAAAGGGGAAACCTTTTACTATAGTGATTTGCTAACTCCAGTAGGGGAATTTCCCACTTGGGCAAATCATCCCTAAACTAATGGAAAATAAACATAAAAATTTTCCCTTTTCAGACCCTCCCGCACAGGTAACACCTTTTTAGACAGAAGTGAAAAAATCCAATTTAAAAACTTTATTCCCTTTACCTCCCCAACATGTTTCACCAGCTAACCTGGGCCCCATCAGGGGGTTTTATATAAAAGGTTCTCCTCTTAATAGGTGGGGTCCAACCAGACTTTGGGTAATAGAAAAAAAGCTAAATTTCCCAGTTTACAAAAAGAGGTTTTTTTTGTTATACATAATAAAAGTTTTCATTTTTTTGGTTTTAAAAGAAAAGAAAATGATAAAATTTTTAAATTTGCCTATGGAAAAATAGTAAATATAGTTATCAAAAAATCACTCTCTTTTTTTCTTCAGAAATTCCCCCCTTTTTTTTGGGATTAAAAAGAACTAAAGGGAAAACCCCCGCACTGTTTTTGTAAAATTGGGGCCCATGAAATATTTTTTTTGGGGGCCCCCCACTGTTTCTGAAAAATTGGGGCCCCTAACTAAAAGTAGGGCCCCGCACTGTGGTGTAAAATTGGGCCAAAGACTATGTAGGGGCCCCGCACTGTGGGTATATTGGGGGCCTGAACTATGTAGGGGCCCCAAACCCCTGTGGGGGTTTTTTTAATGAGGGCCCTGAACTATGTAGGGGGCCCCCCACTGTGGGGTAAATTGGGGGGCCCATGAAATATTAGGGCCCCACACTGGGGGTGTATATTGGGGCCAGGGAAAAATGTAGGGGGCCCCCCCACGTTGGGGTATATTGAGGGCCCTGAACTATTTTAGGGCCCCACACTGTGGGGGTTATTGAGGCCAAAAATTATTTTAGGGCCCCCCCACCGTGGTGTATTTGGGGGCCATAAACTATGTAGAAGTCCGGGACGTGGGGGGTAATTAGGGCCCTGAACTATGTAAAGGGGGCCCCGCACTGGAAATATATTGAGGCCATGAACCCATGTAGGGGCCCCCACTTGGTGTATAAATTTGGGCCCTGAACTAGAAAGGGGGTTTCACGTGCTGTAAAATTTTGGGGGCCCTGAACTATGTGGGGCCCCAAATGTGGGGTAAATTGGGGCCCTGAACTATGTAGGGGGCCCCCCACTGGGGGTTTTTTAATTGGGGGCCTGAACATTAAGGGGACCCCCGCATCGGTGGTGGGATAAATTTGGGGGCAATTTAAATAAATTTTGGGGCCCCCACTGTGGTGGTATTTTTGAGACCATGAACTATGTAAGGGGGGGCCCCCCCAACTGTGATTTATTGGGGCCAAAACTAATTTGAAATCCGGGACAGTGGTTAAAATTGGACCAAAGAACTATGTAGGGGCCCCCCCACTGGGGGGTGTATATTTTTAAGGCCAAAGAACAAAGTAGGGCCCCGCACTGTGGTGTATATTGGGGCCAAGAAATATTAGGGGCCCCCCACTGTCTTAATTGGGGGGCCCTGAACTATGTAAAAGGGCCGGCAACTGTGGGTTATATTGGGGGCCCATGAAAATATGTAGGGCCCCAAAACTGTGGTGTATATTTTTGGGCCAAGAAAAAGTAGGGCCCGCACGGTTAGATTTGGGGCCAGAACTATGTAAAAGGGGGCCCCCCCCCTGTGGGGAAATTGGGGCCATGAAATATTGGGGCCCCCGCACCTTTGTGAAAAATGGGGCCATGAATATGTAGGGGCCCGGGAATGGGGGGTTAAAATTGGGGGTAAAACTAAAATTTTTTTGGGGGCCCCCCAAATGGGTGTAAAAATTTGGGGGCATGAACCCATGTAGGGGCCCGCACTTTTGGTGTATATTGGGGCCATGAACTAAGAAGGGCCCCAAACTGTTTTTGTATAATTTGGGGCCAGAACCCATGTAGGGGCCCCGCACTGTGGTGTAAATTTGGAGCCATGAACCCAAGTAGGGCCCCGCACTGTGGTTTAAAATTTGGGGCCAAGGGAAATAATTTTTTTACCCCCCACTGTTGGTTTTTTATTGGGACCAAGGGAAATATGTAGGGGCCCCGCACGTTTTTGTAAAATTGGGAAAATTTAACTATTAGGGCCTCGCACTGTGGGTTTTATAATTTGGGGGCCCTGAACTATGTAAGGGGGCCCCCCACGTGGTGTATAATTGGGGGGATGGAACAAAATAGGGCTCCGCACGTGGTGTAAAATTTGGGGGCCCTGAAATATTTTGGGGGCCCCGCACTGTGGTGTAATTAGGGGCCCAAAAATTTTGTAAAGGGCCCCCCACTGTTTGGGGGAAAATTGGGGCCTTTAACTATGTAGGGCCCCCCACTGGGGTGTATAATTTGGGGCCGTGAACAGTAAGGGGCCCCACTGGGTTTATATTTGGGGGCCAAAGGGAAATAATTGTGGGCCTCGCAACTGTGGTGTATATTTTGGGCCATGAAAATATGTAGGGGCCCCCCCCAAATGTGGGGTATATTGGGGCCAAAACCCATGTAGGGGGCCCCCCTGTGGTGTATATTTTGGGGCCATGTTCTATGTTTGGGGGGGCCCCCACTGTGGTGGGATATTGAGGGGCCCTGAACTATGTAGGGCCCCGCACTGTGGGTATAAGGACCATGAACATGTAGGGGCCCTGCACTGTGGTGAAAATTGGGGGGCCATGAACTAAGTAGGGGGGCCCCCCACTATTGGGGGTAAATTGGGCCAGAACTATGTAGGGGGCCCTACACTGTGGTGTATATTGGGGCCATGAAATAATTAGGGCCCACACTATTGGGGTTATTGGGGCCATGGAAAATAAAGAGGGCCCCGCCCTGTGGGGGGTATATTGGTTTCCAATTAAAAATTTAGGGCCCCGACTTGGTGTATATTGGGGGGTTTTAACTATGGGAGGGCCCTCGGGACTTTGGGGTTTTATTGGAGCCATTTAAATAAAGGGAAGGAAACCCCCCACTGTGGATAATTTGGGGGCCCTGAACCCATGGGAGGGGCCCCCCCACTTTTTGGTGTAAAAAATGGGGCCCTGAACTATGTAGAGGCCCCGCACCGTGGGGGTAAATTGGGACCAGAACAAAGAAGGGGCCCCGCACTGTGGTGTATATTGGGGGGTAGAAAATTTTAGGGGCCCGCACGTGGGTATATTGGGGGCCCTGAACTATGTAGGGCCCCCCCACTGGGTGATAATTTTGGGGGCCCTGAATAAGTATGGGCCCCCCACCGTGGGGTATATTTTTTGGGCCCTGAACGATGTAGGGGCCCCTCACCCGTTTTGGGGTTATTGGGGCCATGAACTTTGAAGGGGGCCCCGCACTGTGGTGGGAAATTTGGGGCCATGAACTATGTAAGGGGGCCCCGGACTGTGGGGTAAATTGGGGGGCCATGAACTATGTAGGGGCCCCCACTGGGGGGTTTTATTTGGCCATGAAAATATGAGGGGCCCCCCACGGGGTATATTGGGGCCAAAGAACTATGTAGGGGGCCCCACTGTGGTGTATATTTGGGGCCATGAACTAAGTAGGGGGGCCCCCCACTGTTGGGGTAAAATTGGGGGCAAAAGTAATATGTAGGGGGGCCCCGCACTGGGTGTAAAATTTTGGGGGCCTTTAACTTTGTTGGGGCCCCTCACTGTGGTTATTTGGGGCCATGAAATATTTTAGGGGGCCCCCCACTGTGGTGTAATTGGGGCCATGTAAATATGTAAGGGCCCCGCAAATGTGGTGTATATTGGGGTTTATGGGAAATATGTAGGGCCCGCACCCGTGGTTATGTTAAGATGTGGGCCCGAACGGCTGATGTGTTTCCCATACACTACAGGAAACCTTTCCCCCATGGGCCCCAGTCCCTGTGATCAGACACAGGAGGAGGGGTCAGGAGTCCCATTGGGCCCCTTTCCCAACAAATTTGACCAGTGGATGCACTAACCGGGCCTTTACCCCCCTGGAAAAACCCTCCCCCGTACAAAAGAAAAGGTTTAAAACCCCCCTCCAAAACATCTTTTACCCCCAATCCCTGATACCCCCCTCAATTAAACTCCCCTCCATAACCTCCCCCCCCTACAAACTCTACCCCAAATTTTCCTGATACCTTTCCCAAAATGGGAATCCCATCCATAAACCCCCCCCCAAAATATCTTAAACCCCAATCTCCTGATACCTCCCCCCTGTAATCCCCCAAACCATAACCTGTCCCCCCCCTACAACTCTCCCCCAATCCCTTTTACCCCCCCTCAAGTAATCCCAACCATAACCCCCCCCCCAAAACTCTACCCTAATCTCAAAACCCCCCTCATTTAAACTCCAACCATAACCTATTTCCCCCCCAAAATTTTTATTATTATTATTATTATTATTTATTTTAAAAACGCCATTTTTTTTTCCCGGGGGGCGTACATTTGAGGGGTTTCATATTTCATAAGTCAAACGAGTACATGAAAAAAGGGATAATACAATTGGCAAAGACAGAGGAAAAGAGGGGCCCTACCCGCAGGGGGTTTTTAATTACAAGGAAGGGGGGAAAGGGGACAGGAGGGGGGGGGCAAGACTTTTTGAGGGTGAAGTAGTGACAAGTTTTTGTGAAGGTTATCGGGGAAACCTGAAGAAATGGGTTTTTTAGGTTTTCTTTTGGGAAACTGGGGAAAGGGAGGAGAGGGCTGATTTTGTTGGGGCAGTGAGTTTCCCGATTGTGGGGGGAAGGGAGGGGGAAGTCTTGGAGACGGTTTTGGGGGAGGACTGATAAGGGGGGGGGCAAAAGAGAAGGTCCTGTGGGAAACGGGAGGGGTGCGTGGGGGAGATATTTGGAAATTAGGGCAGAGATGTAAAGGAGGGGGAGAGTCATGGTTTATACTTTTAAATGAATTCGCT
>JAODAL010084524.1:0-10888 GCA_025379985.1 Phyllomedusa bahiana
ACCAGAGGGCGGTGGGTGACAAAACCTTTGTGCCGGGAAAGGTGGTGTGCGATAAGGGAAAATTGCGGGCCCGCCTTAAGATCGGAAGGCGGGAAAAGCACACCCCTTTTCCCGGGGCATGTCATAAACCTTGTGTCCAAAATTTCAAAGAGCCCCCCCGGGTCGGACTCCCCTGCTGAAGAAGGCTGAGGTCGATTTTCACTTCCGCCGTTGCACCTGCTTGCCCCGCCGGGCGCTTCAGCGTCACTGGGCCCCCCGTCAACGCTCTTTTTTGAGTGGAAACACGGGAATTCCACCCCCACATGCTCCAGCGATTGGGAGCAGCGCAATCCCTTTACGCTACAAAGTGACACATGGCTGACAAGCACGGTGGGGCCCTGGGTGTTGAGCCCCCGAGAGTGGAGGGGGTGAAAGAGTTCGCACCTCCTTCCCAGTTTTAAAGAAGACCAAAATGGAGTGGGACGATGCCCTTGTCAGCAGACATTGGGGTGATTTTTGTTCTGAAGATCGTTGGACACTGAAACAACAGGTCCCCCAGCGAGGAGGAGGGACGGAAAAGAGCGAAACGGGAGCCTTTCCTCCGTCAAACCCAAAGGCCCACATTTTTTTCAATTTTTATCGGTCTTCATTAGGCAGGGGTTCAGGGTCCAAGCTAGTGCAAGGCGGCCCCTCAGCCTCAGGGTTGAAACTTTGGGCAATCAGGCTGTGTTGAAGTTTGTGCCGGGGGAGGGGAGAGGGGGAGGAGGGGAGGTATTCCAAAAACACCGACGTCCCTGCCTTTGGGAAAGGGGTTTGGCGTTAATTTGAGGCAGATGAAAAAGGGTTATTTGCAGTGCCCCTAACCCAAGGTTGGGAAACTCAAGGTCCTTTCACATGAGTGCTTGGTCTCCATTTCCTCCAAATGATCCCGCAAAAGGCCACAAAATGAACAACGTTCTGGGTGGCCACCCCCCTGGTCCCCGGTACAAAAAAAAATCGCACTTTCCTTCCACCCAAAAAATAAGAGTAAAATGCAGGAAATGGGACCTTGTGTTTTGATCAATGGGGACACTGTTGCGCGCTTCACGGTTTTAAAATGTCCGGTGGAACAACGCCAGCGCGTGACACATAGGTCCCCAAGTAGCGTAGCGGCGCAGCGGGGCAGCAGGAAAGGTGGCAGAAAGCCTAATGGGTGACCCGGCAATCTTTTATTTACCACCTCACCAACGCTGCAAATCCCAGGCCACAATACAAAAACCCCGGACCAGTTTTAAGTAGGGCACGTTTATCTGCGTCTCCCCGTTTTTTTGATGTGTTCCGGACCAAATGACTTCTGGTACCAAAAGGAAAATGGGCCCGACTGGCTCCCCACGCCATAGAGGTTTGTCTGCCCGCACCGGTCATATCTAGGGGGGACCTTCAGCACACCCGGAGGAGTCATTACAGACAAACCTCCGTTTTCCCAAAAGAAAAAATTGGTCTTTGACTTCACAGATGAATAGGCAGGATCTCTGTGATGTTGGGGCCCCCCAATTCCAGGCCCCCGTTTATTGCTGGTCTACTTCACTTTCCCTTTCCCCAAAACGAAAGGCCTTTTGAAAAACTTATTTTTAATGAAAATTTCTTATGCTTTTTTTATTCTAAATTTCCAACATTCTTTTGCTGGTTTTTTGTGAGGAACTAAAAGACACCCAAGGGTTTTATGACAAAACTATTCCTTTATACTTCTCTTTAATTTTTCACATTGTCAATGGTTTTGGGGTCTGTTGCCTCCCAAAAACCCTTATTTTTAAATTTTTCAGTTGGGGGCCCTTTTTTTTTGAAAAAAGGGTTTTTATTTTTTTAAAATTTTTTGGGGGGTCAAAATTTTTTGGGGCTGTTTTTGGGTAAAGCAATAATCATGGTCCTTTGGAAAAGAAATGTGGCTTCTAAGTGCATTTCTCCTTTACAATTTTAACAGTGGCTGAGAAGTCATTTTTATAATTGTTGGGTCAGGCTGCTTTGAAATGGAGCAATACTACTGGTCCGATTCTAAAAAATGTTGTTTCTAATAGACATTTTTCTTAACATTGTCAATGTGGCTCATGGGTCATGTTTTGATTTTTTGGGGGCATTTTGCTGTGGACATGCAGCTATACTACAGGTCCTATTCTAAAAAATGTTGTTTCTAACCAGACATTTGTTCTTCACATTGTCCAAAGTGGTCAAGGGTTCATGATGTGAATTTGGGGAGCATTTTGCTTTGGCTTGCAGTATATAAGTCCTATTCTAAAAAATGTTGTTTCTAACAGACATTTGTTCTTTCACAATGGTCAAGATAGCTCAAGGGTGATGGTGCTGTCGGAAACAGGAAAGGTAGGGGACACTGTTAATGGGACACATATAGCAAAATGACATGTTTTGCAAGATCTTTAACATAGCTATCAATCCCTTTATTGAGACAACCCATTTATACATTAAAAAAAGAGAAACAAAGTCATGGTGGGATTCCATCCGATTTTAAAAAATGTGTTTAGAATTAAGTACTAAAAAAATTGCATGTACAAAAATGCTGTTAAAATATTCCTCTGATTGTACCAAAAAAAACACCAAAAAAAAAAAGGGAGGTACAGGAAAACTTGGACAGAGAGGTTATTCAGAGGACATGGAGTATGAGCACAGACAGAGAGAACAATGTACAGAGACCATTTCTCCAGCACGTTGAGTAAAATGAGAAAAAGATTGCCAAGATAAAGGGCACCTGGGTGTACAGGAACGTTAACCACCAGTATTTTCCAAGTTGAAGCTCATTGGTCAACACTCATACGGAGGGGCAAGCGCTACCAGGTATTGACTGTGTACTGAGGAAGGCTGGATTTCTTTACTTCCGCTTCGCCACTCTGCTTCAGCACGACTGTTTTTGTTGTGCGTCATCAGGGCATTTTAACCTGCGTGTTAATAGTGACGGACGCCAGCATGGGCTCTCACCGCACCCACTGTAAACTCGGCCCTGGGATCATGCTGTGGCCCCAGGACAGGTATTGTAAATGTCCAGTGAAAACTAAAATGGTGGTTGAAAGGACTCTTTTTCCGCAACTTTTTAAATGTGGGGGTCATGCAGGTGTGGGCTCATGCTGTGGCCAGGGACAGGTATAGTCAATTGTCCAGTGAAAACTAAATAAAAAATGGTGGTTGAAAGACTCCCTTTTTTTTTTTTTTTTTTTTTTTTATTTTTTTTTTTTTTTTTTTTTTTTTTTTTTTTTTTTTTTTTTTTTTTTTTTTTTTTTTTTTTTTTTTTTTTTTTTACGGCACTTTTTAAATATGGGGGTTATGCAGGTTTGGGGCTCATGTGTGGCCCAGGACAGGTATAGTTCAAATGTCCAGGAGAAACTTAAACTGGTTGGTTGAAGACTCCTTTTTCGGCACTTTTTAATGTGGGGTTCCACAGGTTTCCCCGCCCCCGGGGCTGGGGCCCGGGCGGAGCGGGGGGGCGGGTCATGCAGGTTTGGGGCCATGCTGTGCAGACAGGTATAGTTCAATGTCCAATGCAACTAAAATGGTGCTTGAAAGGACTCTTTTTCCGGCACTTTTAAATATGGGGGTCATGCAGGTTTGGGGATATGCTGCGTTCCAGGACAGAAATTCAAGTGTCCAGTTCAAGTAAGGATGATGGTTCAAATCATACTGCCTTCTGTCACTTTTTAATTTGTGGGTGATGCAGGTTTAAGGGTCATGCTGAGGTACATGAAAGGGATAGTGAATGGTTGTGTGTTTTTTATCTGTGGCTTTTATAACCTATGTGTGGTTGCCCTAGATGTTGCACGTTACATTTGGACTGTTGTGGATGTTTAATTCCTGCTTCTCCAGCCCTGTTTGGGTGTAAGAATGAGGGTGTTGTTGCTTCCATAGACTTTAATGGTTCATCGCCTATAATCGACTGCCCCACTATCGAAAAAACCTTAGCGATGGTGGGCCGTATCGACTATCGCCCGATGTCGATAGGCCAACGTAATCGCTCAACACTAATCATAAGCAATTCTGCTGAAATAAGACCTGTTGATTCCGCAATGTCGTCATCTCTTCATCAACCTGGTGACTTCCTCGTTCGACCATTCATGATCCTGGAGATGCGGGCTACAAGCAACAGGCACTGCCAAGGTGTTGCGAACCGCCTGTGATTTTAGCCGTTTGGGACCGGCTTCACTTCTCCTCTCTGATGCATCAGCGATTGGGCCATCAGAGCATAACAAAATCATCCTCTTTGGCCTCTTGATCTTGTTGAAATGCAATCTGACCCAACACATTTTTCATCAAGAGGTCTTTAGAAATGGATTATCACAATGGTGGGTACCACGAGATTACATTTTGGCTGCCTCTTCGCTTATGTTGCATGGATGCTGCGTGATGATGGAACATTTGTGCCGTGACTGGGAGGACGAGGAGGTAAGACTTCTGGATGCAGGTTGCATTAACCACTGAAGAACAGATTGGCGACGCTGTTCGTTAATGAGATTCACACCGACCCAGCGATGACTGGCCTGACGGTCCTGCAACCGACAATCGCTGTCTGCGGGAAGGTTTACCTTCTCTCGATATCTCTACCCTCCTTGTCTACAACCCCTATATGCTCGCTTACCACTCCATTTGCTTCAGAAAGTAAAATGTAAACAGGTATGGAAGAGTTTTTGACAGTCGCTTATTGAAAGATGGCAAATCACAGCTATTCTTAAATCCCTATAATTTCCAACAGGCAAGTAGGATTAGAAACAGAATTTTTTCTATCAAATATCTGTGAAATGCGGCCTGGTGGACGAACCGTAACACCAATCAACAGTGTTCTTCCTTCAGTCCCTGCGATTTAACAACTGCCAGTAGACTAGCCAATGATAGTTTTCAACAAAACTATTGTACAAAATGCACGATTAGTGGCCAAACTGAGGATGACTGAGTGAAATAGAAGTATTATAAAGTTATATGAATTAATTTGGCAGCCTTCGCCACCCACTGACTACAGGTGTAATTTACTAGGAATTTTATAACACTATATGCGTACAATTGAACTCTTTGCGCCAAACAGACGCACGGACTGCAATAAGAGTATTTATTTTTGATATGGAATAATATGGCATCCTTCGCACCACTTGAACTTCAAGCTGTAATTTACTAGGAAAATTAGAGACACAATATTGTCAACTGATCTCTTTGGTCAAACGACGCACGGACTGCAAAAAGAGTATTTAAATATTATATGGATTATTGTGTGCAGCCCGTCACACCACTGACTACAAGCGTAATTTACTAGGAAACAGGAAATGCAGAACCATAGATAAAACAAGGTCACGTGATTTTTCCAGCCAATGACATCCATACACCACAAAGTGGTAACGTTATACATTATCCTTACCACCCTCTATCCTCAGAGCTGATTGATCACATCGTGATCACATATCACCACTAGTGTTGAGCGATTACGTTGACTATCGCCATCGGTCAATGGTCGATAGTCGGCCATCATCGACAAGATATTCGGGGTCGATATAGTTTATCCCCGATGCCCATTAAAGTCTATGGGAGAAAACAACCCTTCTTCTTACACCCCAAACAGGGCGGAGAAGCTGGAATAAAATCCAAAAACATCAAATGGTAGGGCTACATCTTAGGAACACACTTAGTTTTAAAAGCCACAAAAAAAAAACTCACAGACATTCACTATCCCTGTCTTGCACCCCCCCCAGCTGACCCTTAAACCTGCACCCCCCAAAAAATTTAAAAAAGTGCCAGGGCGTATGTTTTTAAACCCATCATTTTACTTGAACTGGGACATTAAATATCCGTCCTGGAAGCGCATGACCCAAAACCCTGCTGCCCCCAAATTTTAAAAAGTGCCGGAAACGGGTCTTTCAACCCCCCATTTTAGTTTCACGGGGACTATATTTCCCTTTCCGGGTAGGTTTGCCCCCCGTATGAGTGGGGAACAATTGGCTTTTTCAACCCCTTTTTTAGTTGAACTGGACATTGACTAGAAAAATGTCCTGTACAGCGAATGACCTTAAACTGTCTGCCCACAGATTAAAAGGCCGGAAAAGGAGTCTTTCAACCCCATTTTAGTTCATGGACTTTTTACCATACCTGTCCCGGGCCACAGAAGAGCCCCAAAACCTGCATGACCCCCAGATTAAAAGTGCCCAAAAAGGAGTCTTTTCAACCCCCTTTTTGTTTCACGGGCATATACTGTCTTTCCGGGGGGCGCTTTCCCCCCCGTATTTATGCGGAACAATTGAGCTTTACTTTAAATCTGCGGTAACGCCTGTTCCCCCAGGGCCCTTTTTTTGGGATTCTTTTTTTCATTTTACTCAACGGCTGGAGGAAATTTTTCTGTTCTTTGGTTCTCTGTCCGTGCTCCCTACCCTGTCCTTGAATAAATACATTGGTCAAGTTTCCCGTACCTCCCTTGTACAATTTAGAGGGAAATTTTTTTACCCCTATTTTGTACATGCAAGTTTTTAGTTTTAAATTCTAGAAAACACATTTTTAAAATAGGATGAACCCCCACCCTTCTTTATTTCTCTTTTTTGAATTGTATTAAAAGGGTTTTCCTCAAAAAGGGATTGATAGTATGTTAAAGATCTTGCAAAAAAGTCATTTTGCAATATTGTCCTTTTTCAGTGTCCCACCTATTTTCCCGTTTCTGACGCACCATACCCTTAGCCCTCTTGAAAATTGTGAAGAACAAATGTCTGTTAGAAACCCCATTTTTTACAATAGGACCTGTAGTCTAGCTGCATTTCACAGCAAAATGCCCCAAAAATTCAAAACATGACCCATGAGCCACTTTTGACAATTGTGAAGAACAAATGTCTGTTAGAAACATTTTTTTTTTTATAATAGGACCTGTAGCATAGCTGCATGTCACAGCAAAATGCCCCCAAAAATTCAAAGCATACCCTTGAGCCACTTTGGACAAATGTGAAGAACAATTGTCTGTTATAAACAACATTTTTTTTATAATAGGACCCGTAGTATAGCTCCATGTCACAGCAAAATGCCCCCAAAAATTCAAAGCATGACCCTTGAGCCACTTTGGACAATTGTGAAGAACAAATGTCTGATAGAAACAAAAAAAATTATAATAGGACCTGTAGTATAGCTGCATGTCACAGCAAAATGCCCCCAAAAATTCAAAGCATGACCCTTGAGCCACTTTGGACAATTGTGAAGAACAAATGTCTGTTAGAAACAATTTTTTTTTTATAATAGGACCTGTAGCATAGCTGCATGTCACAGCAAAATGCCCCCAAAATTCAAAACATGACCCTTTAGCCACTTTTGACAATTGTGAAGAACAAATGTCTGTTAGAAACAACATTTTTTAGAATAGGACCTGTAGTATTGCTGCATTTCAAAGCAGCATGACCCAAAAAATTCTAAAAATGACTTCTCAGCCACTGTTAAAAATTGTGAGGGATAGAGATGGGCGAATCGATACTAACGAAGTGGAAATCGTTTAGAATTTCAGGAAAACTTCGGTTCTGAACGAAGTCGAAGTTTGGGGTACTTCGGGTGAACGAAGTGTGCTTTTGATTGATAAAAAAGGGTGCGAGCACATGGCGCTACATGGGGCAAAGCACTCTGGGAGGAAGAAGGGCATAGCCTGCATGACATGTGCAGAGATGAAGCCAATCAGAGACTGGCGGGATTCTGTTGTAACGGATTGCGCTGACGAACATATGCCGAAGCGCCGCCCGTTGATATCCGGGTGTGGATCCTCAGGGCCCACCGCAGGCACAGATGGCAGTGCTGGCATGGGTAGCCGAAGTGCAGGTCTGGGTACTGGAGGCTGATAAAGGGATGCTGCAGTGAACTAAGACAGAATCCAGATGGTGCCGAAATATATTTAGCAGCAGGTGTACAGCAGGATAATAAGCAGAAGGAAAAAATAACTGAGTCAGCAGCAGTACAGCAGATAAGGGGGTCAAGCTCTAGCTGAGGACAACAACGAACTGACAATGGCCAGAGGGCAGGAAGCTCCTTAAGAAGCCAGAGGTCACAGGTCACTGGGCTGGACCAAGGACCGCTGACTCCTTAAGTATCATGCAGTGCCACGCGCGTGCCCCTAGAGGGAGCCCGTGTGCGCACAGGAAGACAGGAAGCTGGAGGAAGCCATGGAGACTGAGACCTGCAAAAGGAGCTGGGAAGGTGGGTGAATAGAGCCAGAAACACCAGAGACACGGGCACGCTGATGGTCCTTAGCAGGGGCCGCAGCGGAACCGTTGACAGTACCCCCCCCTTAAGCCCTCCCCTCCGGGCTAGCCGGGTACCACAAACGGCTTGGGGTAACCCCTCCTCCTCGGTACCCCAGGAACTGTCGTCAGGGGGAGGTGTCCAGAGTTTCCCCGGGAAAAACTTCTTGGACCTGGGGAGAGAAGCAGAAACAGTAGGCAGGGGGTGGGGTGGGTGGGATCAGGGTGTCTTTGCAGGCCAGAGGATCTTCCTGAAACACATGGTTCTTCCCTTGGCACAGCAGAACATACGGGCAGAGAAACGGGGGGGCGGGGCCCTGCTCCAGATGGGTGGGCTTGAACAGCTAGCGTGGCAATGCTTGCCCCCTTGGACAACTTCACGCGTTTTCCAATCCAGGGAGGGGGTGTGTAGCTGGAACCGGGGGAGCCCGAGCCGGACTGGAGCTGACGAACTAGGCAGCACGTAAAAGGACAGATTTTCCGGGTGGGAACTGCCAACCTTCAAGGACACAGGCTGGGTACGAAATTTGGGACTGGCTCCTTCAGGATCTCCCCTTTGATGGAAGAGAAAACGCGGGGGCCTCTCTAGAGGGGAGACAGGCAGGCTGAACTTCTCCAGCAGAGACGGGTGGATAAAGTTCTCAGAGGAGCCGGAATCCAGCAAGGCAGGAATTTCATGGGCGGCACCAGATGATAAACGTAGAGTGACTGGAGTGGTCAAACGAGGAACAAAGGCATCTTGATTCAGGGTCACTTCACCCACAACCCATGGCACTGGGGTTTCCGGGCGCAGCTGGGCGGACTGGGCAGTTCTTGAGGTAATGACGGGAACCGCCGCAGTACAGACACAGTTTAAGCTGCGTCGACGGAGCGTTCCTCTGTGGTGAGATGAGTACGGCCGACCTCCATAGGCTCATCCTGGAAAAACGCAGGTGTCAGGCGAGGGGGGCTCGCGGTTTCAGGTACAAGACGGGGGGAAGCTTGCGAGGACGAAGGGGCACAGGCTGTTGGGAAAGCTCTAACTCCCTCTCGCAAAACGGATGTCGATCCGGGTAGCTAGAGCGATGAGGTCGTCCAGGGTGGTAGGGAGATCACGACCCGCCAACTCGTCCTTGATGCGTCCCTCAAGACCTCCCCAGAAGGCGCAACGAGGGCCTCGTTGTTCCAGGCAAGCTCGGAGGCCAGGGTACGGAACTGGATGGCATATTGTCCCACGGTGGAGTCGCCTTGACGGAACCGGAGCAGGAAGAAGCCCGCAGAGGTGTTGCGCCCAGGGAGCTCGAAGGTCTTCCGGAATGCGCTCAGGAATGCCTGGAGGTCCCCTGTCAGCGGATCACCTCTCTCCCACAGAGGCGAGACCCAGGCCCAAGGCTTCACCTGGGGAGCAGGCTGATGATGAAAGCGACCTTTGCAACGGTCAGAATGGAAACTGATGAGCGAGGACCTCAAAAAGGATGGTGCACTGGTTGAGGAAGCCGCGACAAAGTATGAGGGTCTCCAGAAAAACGGGGAGGCAGAGGGAAGTGCAGGCAGACTGGACATGGCAGCAGGAGGCGGAGCCACAGCGGGTGGTGGAGCAGGTGTAGATGCCAGGCAGACATGACTTCGTCCAAACGGGTGGTGATTGGTCTGCAGCTTACGGAACAATTGCTCCAGATGGACGCCATGTCGGTTCACCACAGCTACCAGGTCAGGCAGAGTCACCCGGCGGGATCCATTTTTGATGTTTATTCGTACTGTAACGGATTGCGCTGACGAACATATGCCGAAGCGCCGCCCGTTGATATCCGGGTGTGGATCCTCAGGGCCACCGCAGGCACAGATGGCAGATGCTGGCAGTGGGTAGCCGAAGTGCAGGTCGGGTACTGGAGGCTGATAAACGGATGCTGCAGTGAACATAAGACAGAATCCAGATAGGTGCCAGAAATATATTTTAGCAGCAGGTGTACAGCAGGATAATAACAGAAGGACAAAAAACTGAGTCAGCAGCAGTACAGCAGATAAGGGGGGTCAAGCTCTAGCTGAGGACAACAACGAACTGACAATGGCCAGAGGGCAGGAAGCTCCTTTAAAAAGCCAGAGGGCACAGGTCACTGGGCTGGACCAAGGACCCCTGACTCCTTAAGTATCATGCAGTGCCACGCGCGTGCCCCTAGAGGGGGCCCCTGGCGCACAGGAAAGACAGGAAGCTGGAGGAAGCCATGGAGACTGAGACCTGCAAACAGGAGCTGGGACAGGTGGGGTGTAATAGAAACCAGAAACACCAGAGACACGGGCACGCTGATGGTCCTTAGCAGGGGCCGCAGCGTGAACCGTGACATCTGTGACGTCACCGCACTATAAGTCCGGGGGCGACGCTGGGAGCTCATACCGCTCTCCTGTACTGATCAGGGAAGGTGCTGCCCCGGCTGATTGTTACTGGGAAAAATTTAAATTTTTATACAGCGATTTTTGTGGGGTGTCTCAGCTTTTTCAGAGACTGCTTCCTTAATGTTCTATTTCTGATTTTTTGGTGTATTGGGTCTGAAGTCCAGTACATATACATGTTAATTCTATCTGCTCACAGCAATTGAATATCCAAGGGGCATCTAAGCCCGTTCCTATTGTATTCATTTAAAGAAACAGCATTTTTATAATACAAAAACCACTTATTTTTGGCTGCTCAATTCTTTTGCGCAATTTACATCCAG
>JAODAL010084525.1:0-10887 GCA_025379985.1 Phyllomedusa bahiana
CCTTTTATTGACACAAACCCCTTTACTAGTGCCCTAGTACCCAATGCATACGGAGTACTAGGAAGAGCCAACTAACTACCAACAGACCCAAATTTTGGGTTATTTACTACGTTCCAGTGGGGGTCTCCCTTACTGGGGCAAGCTCTTCCTTGTTGTATGATAGGTAAGGATTAGTATAGGATTGATAGGGGTATAATAGGGTTTTCTTGGAGTATAGTATATCGTTTTATTGATATACAAGATTAAAAGTTAAGTTTTAACTGTCCATGCAATTCAGGTGGACCCTCTAATGTGATGCCTTTTCTGGGATGGCTTCGGGCTGGTATTTTTAGGGTGAAAAGAGTCCAATATCCATGAACCTGGATCTTGATTGTATCAGGCTGCAGCTAATAATTTTACCTTGGCTGTTTATGAAAAAGGGGACTTGTAATTTTTATTTATTTATTGAAAATAAAAAACTAGGCATTCACTGTAATCAATAAATAAATAATTTTAAAAAAAACTATGTGGGGTTCCCCTAATTTTTCATAAACAAAATAAAACTAGCAGCTGCAGGCTGATAATTTCAGGAAGAGAAAGTCCATGGATATTGGTCCAATCCCACCCAAAAAATACCAGCCAGCATCCGACCCAGAAATGAACCATCACATTAGAGGGTCCACTTCTTATGGTAACCCAGCTCTTCCCAGTAACCTTGGTGCATTGCGTACTGGGATAACAGTGTCATGGGGTTAGTGTCAACCTTGGGGTGAAAAAAAATACTGCTGTCTGAAACCAAGTCCTAGTACTAGTAATGGAGAGCCATCTGGCAGATACCTCCATTACGAACACTGGAATAAAAAGCATTGTATTTAAATCAACACTCCCCATCAGCCATCGTTCACCATTTTATTAACTAAATGGATCCAACACTGGTCTGGGGTAATCCAATGAGTCCATCATAGTCCAACGGTAAAACCTGTAGAAAAATAAAAACACTACAATAAAACATGACAGTACAAAACTCCATCCCCTGCACAGCGTGAAAATCATACCTGTAGCTGATCTTCTCAGACTGCAGGATATGGAGTTCAAGCTGCATAATATGAATCTTGAGAGTACCGACCACAGCCACTGCATATTACCCAGGGGGGATGGCGCTCAGCCTCCCTCAGCGAGATTGTAGGCTGTACTCTCTTCTGCCCCTCCCCCACCATTGTGTTATGAATCCTAGTGTCAACCCAAGATAATACCCCCTCCTATCACCCCATAAATCCCCATCCCCTCCACCTATCAGTCCATAAACTCCTCACCTCCATCTATCATCCCATAAACTCTCCACCAACTCCACCTATCAGCTCATAGGCCCTTTGCCTTCACCTATCACCTCCAAACACCTCCACCTATCACTCCAAAAAACCCAAAGCCCCCCCCCACCTTACCTATCATCCCCCCACCCCACCTATCATCCCAAACCCCCCTCCTTCCCCTTACTCTATTCCCCCTCCCCTAAACCCCTATCCCCCCAAAGGATTTTTGTACAAAAGGTGAGCACAGGTAGGGAAGGCGGAAAAATTAAAAATTTTTGGTGGTAAATTTTGAAGAAATGAGTGAAGACCGCCCTCGGTCTCGACAGGATGCAAGAAAAGGAAAAAAGAATAACTGCGGGCCAAAGTAAGTCCCCGGAGCCCTGAATGTAACCAGTAATAATTATAGTCTACAAATTAGTCAGGGGAATTCCCACTATATGTCTTTACAGGTGGTAAAACATCACAAGCCGGGGGACAGGTTTTAAAATGGGCATGGGGAGAACAAAACATCGAAGGGTGTTTCGAAATCACCACAAAGGGTTTTAGTGGCCGAAATTACAACCCTGAGCCGATCAGGGCCACACATAAACGGAAATAGCCATTTTTACAGTAAAAACACTTAAAATCAAAAGGGCTTTTTAAGCGTCAGTATTTAAAGGTTTAACCCATAAAAAGGGTTAAAATCCTGTACATTACAACAGGAACAAAGTGAATCTTTTGCCATTTACCCTCACTAAAAAACAAAGACCCCTTTTTCTCGTGGCCCCCGGGCCTATCCCAAGCGGGGCAAAAAAATGGATTCTCACCACCACCCCGGGTTCGGCTTCCTGAGATTAGCCACCTGCTTTCCTCTAGCCTGGGGTCAGAGCCCTCTCCTCAGCTTCGCTGTTGCTCCAATCTTCTGTCGAAAAACCACACCTGGGGTACCGAAGGAGCATATTTATAGGAATGTAAACCTTCCCAAAAACGGTAACAGCCCCCCCCCAAACACCAGTTTTTTTCCGAAAAACCAACCAATATTAGCCATAGCAGCATAAACAGCTACTACCAGGCGGAATTTAGGGCTAGTGCCAAAAAAAGTCCCGTTTCCTCCATTGGGGCCCATGCCCCCTCTTTTTCACGTACTTTGAGGCTTTGCTGCAAGAAATTTCCCTGGCAGAGAACTGAAAAGAACCCCTCTCCCCCACTCCATTCTTTGCCCGGTTGTGAACTTAAAAATTTGGCTAGGCTTCAGGCCTGCTTGAGGTCATTCTTTTTTGTTGCTGTTGGATGGGACTCCTTTTGACAAATTTATTTTTCCCTGTTGTTTAAAAAAGGGTTTTGCTTGGGGGATTTGACGTTTTCCTCCCATTCTTTCAGTATTGGGGCAGCTACTGAAGCAGCTCGTTGGGATTTGGGGACAAGGGACCTTACAGATGGGCTTTGAGATCTAATGGGTTTAAAAGTTGTACAAAACTGTTTTATTATTACATTTGATAGTTAATTTTTAGAGAAAAATTTGGTTTATTTGGATCCGGGTTCATTCCCCCTATTTAGGACCCGAAAGAGCGTTTTTCAGAGTTTTTAATCTCTGCATCCAGATAGGTTCTCCGTTTTCTGGCATGGTGTGAGAGGTTTGCAATGGAATATTTTAGTGTCAGACGTGGGTAGTAATGATTTGGGTAAAGTCAAGACGCTTGCGTTATTAGCAAATTACAAAGACATCTTTGTTGTGTGAAATGTATTTTTTCAAATTTCAGGTTGATTTTTCAGAAATATTTTCTTTTTTGTTATGGAAGTAAGGGTTCACAGGGGTTTTTGGGGCGCGACTGTTTGCCGCAATATCCCGTGGCTTAAAGTGGGCGTGTCCACGCGTACTCCAAAGCCCCCCCCACCCCTATTATCTTTGGCAAATCATTTCTCCCCCCCCGGGCTACAATGATCGATTGATCCCGGGGGAAACGAGCGAATTCATGTTTCAAGAAGCTATGAATTACCATTTTTGGGCCTGCGCATGTCCCCACATTAAAGCCAAAAAGCGCAAAATGGAGCAATTATCTGTGTGAACTACCCTTAAGATCTTTCTTTTTGGAAAAAATTTTGGAAAAGGGGGAATGTGCTATGGGAAAATTTCTATTTTACAAAATTTTCCCAAAGGGAAAAATTTAAAATCATCAGTTCTCTTCTGTTTAAAACAAAACGCTTTTATTTTATTAAATCTTAACCCCAAAAACCCATTTTAAAAAACCCGATCTCTAAAAAACCTCTTTAACCCTTTTTGCTTCTGAAAAGGGAATAATCCCTTTCATTATCAAGTCTGGTGGAAAACCCCCCTACTAACAGGGAAAAGCCCCCTTTATCAAGCAAAGTACTAGCTTTGAAGGGATCCCAACCAATACTTTTTGGGCAGTGTCCCAATCTATAGACACAGAACAAAAGGGGCCCCCTGTGACACCCTCTGCGCAGGGGCACTTTAACAGAGGGGAGATCACAATTTAAAACGTCAAATTTTCCTCGCCGGCATGTTTTTGCCCGCTAACCGGGTTTATCAAGCTTAAGGTCCCAACCCCCCCTATCGGACCCTAAAGCCTTGAAAACCAGGTTGCGGGGGAAACAGTCGCGAGGTCAGATATGACGTTTTAAAATTGTGATCTCTCCCCCGTCTACAAGGACCTGCTCAGACGGGGTCACAAGGGGGGTTATTTGTTCGTTCCCATGAGATTAGGGGTACTGCCCAATAGTTGGCTTGGGGTCCCCTTCGAAACTTCTTTTATAGAATAAAGGGTCCCCTGTTGTAGGTGGGGTTCCCCCAGACTTGATAAAAAGAAAGGGGTTTTTCCCTCTTTTAGAAGCAAAAAGGGTTAATGATAGGTTAGAGATAGGTTTTTTTAAAAATGTGTATAGAGGTTATGAGTTAATATAATAAAAATTTCGTTTTAGTGTTTTAAAAGATAAGAACTGTAGAGTTTAAGTTGCCTATGGCAAAATAGTAAATATAGTGATCAAAAGTCACTCTTTGTTCTCTTGCGAGATTCCCAATTTTTTGGAGATAGAGAAATTTCTTCCCATGGTTGGTGGTGCTTCTAACAGGCTCGCTGAAGTAAAGGGTTATTGGGGCCCCTGACTAGATAAATTTTTTTTGGGCCTACAATAGGCATTGAGAAGTTTTTTTGAGCTTTGGGGCCCTTTTTGGCATGGCTTGTCATTTGTTTCTCAATAATGTTGACTGGTCAATTTTGTATTCGCAGTGTAAGAACTACACACTGGGAAGGAAAAGGGGATAGGTAGGGGAGACAAAACGAAATCCTAACACAATCCCCCCCGGGCCCCTTCCCCACTTGGGGGCCAACCTAATGGTCGGCGACAACTGGACGTGTTCCCGTTATGGTAAAATGTCAAAGGGGGGCAAACGACAAACAAACACAAAGAAAAGTAGGGAGGGAAAAGGGCGAAAAAAGGGTTAATTGGTTTTTAAACCCAAAAAAACTTGGGGGCATTTTTTATTGAATTATGTGTGGTTTTTTTTTTACTCGTAATTGTACTTGTGACACCATAGCAAGGGGACCCCCCTTCCTAAATTTGGGGGAACCCGGTGTCACGTAATACGTTGGTTTTAAAATTTTTTTTTAATTATTGTTGTTGGGGGGCCCTTTTCCTTCTTGTCTTTTTTTTCCCCCCCTTTTTTTCTCCTCCTTTGCTGTTATTGTTTTTAGGGTCCCCCAAAACTTTTGGAGCCCGGGAGGGTTTTTAAGAAGAGACAACTACGGTCCCGTTGAGCAGCGGGAAGCCCAAGATTTTAAAGTGTTTCCCCCCCGGGTGAATTAAGCTGTTCTGGAAAAGTTTGACCAAACATCCCTCCCGCCCCCCAAAAGTTTAGGTTTGTTAGTTCTGGTCACAATGAATTTTAAAAAATTTGTTTGGGCTCCCAATAAAGTGAACCCGGTCAATTTGGGAGTCCCAAAAAATTTTAATAGGTTAAAAATTTTTCATGGGCGTTAATAGGTTAACCGAAAAAAAAAAATGTGGCTTCCAATTTTGTGTCGGGTTTTTATTAAATTTTTAAAAAAATAAATTTGGGGCTTGTGGGCACCATAAACAGACCCCAAACTAAAACCCTGTTAACCCAATGTAAAAATTTCCCAAAACAGAAAAAAAAACAATAAATTGATTGGGGATAATACCCACAGGGAAATCATAGCAAAAAAAAAAAAAGCCCAAAACCCTAAAGCTTCAAGAATTAAGAATGCACCCAGAGGGGTATGGGGTCAAAAAAAACCCATTGCCGAAAGCATTCAAGTCTGAGTAAAAAAAAGGGCCCCTTGTTGTTTTGGGGCCCCGTGCAGCTACTAGCCGCTTTCCCCCCGGAAAAAAAACCCACATGTAAAAAGTCTTTAAGGTTTCAGCGGATTTCCCCGCTGAGGGACTTTTACATCACCAAAGGGCCCTATTTTTTAACCCCCTGTCATTTATGTCAGAGTCGAATCTGAGGAGGTTTTGCACAAATGAATGAAAAATTTCCATTCCCTTTTTTTTTTCACACCACGGGGCCACGGTTTTAAACCACAACATGGACGGGGCATTTTAATAAAATGGCAGTCGGATTAAAATAAAGGGCTTTAAAAATAGAAACTTTTCAGTGGCCTTCTGAATTCCTCATTTAAAAAAAAAAAAAAAAATTTTTTCCCTAAGAACTTCAAATACAAAGGGATTCCCCAAAAAATGTAATCTTTCAATTTTGGGCCCCACCCTTCCAAAAAAAGGGGTCGCCCCAGCAGTTTTTAGGGGGCATTTTTAAAAAGTAAAATGCATTGTGCATTATTGGTAGTGTATGTGAAGGGTTTTTAAAACAAGGGGCATTGCATAACGGGGGCGCCTTTGCGTATCCCTTGCTAGTGTATGTAATGTTCCTCCCAAAAACGGGATTGGTTTTTTGGGGCGCACAACCTTTTCGTTTCTACTATAGTAATGCCCTTTTTTAGACCATTACAATTGTTTGCTCGGCGTTAATGCCCAAATTTTGGTTTTTAAAATTTCAGTTCATTTACATCAGAAATTTGGTCAAGAAAATTTTTGGGTGCCCAAAAAAGAAAAAAAAACGCCCCTTTCGGTTTTTGGCTTTTCCCCCCTTAAATAGATGTACAGAGTCCAGAATTTACCGTGAAAGATCCTGGCTTTTTTTTTTATCTCCCCTCAAATGTACGCAAAGGCCCCTTTTGAAAAAAATTAAAAGCAAAAATAATATTTTGTCCGGGGATAAAAATAAAATTTCCCCAATTTTAAAAAAACTGGTGGTTTTAAAAAATCACTTTTTTTTCCCATAGGGTTTCAGAGTTTTTTGAACCCCAAAAAAGTTTTTTACTGTGGGCCCCAAAGTGTTTTTTGTTTTTGTTCTTGCATTTTTATTTATTTTTTTGGGCCACATTTAAAAAGCCCAAAAAAAAGAAAAGTAAATAAGGACACAGGCCGGTGTTAGATGAGTTTGGGCATCCATCACTTTTGGGGGGGGCCCCCAGATTGGGGGCCCAACCCAATATAGTTCCAACTTTTGAAATTGAAAAACCCGGGGATTGTGAGGGGAAAAAAATTTTATGGTAACGCCCCTTTGTCCCGGGGTTTCCATGCCCCCTTTAAAAAGCCCACCCACTTTTCCCCCTAATGCTAACCTTGGAAGAAAACCGGAAAATTCCCTTTTAGCCAGGTAAAGCCCCCCAAAACCGGGAGTGCCCCCTTTCAGGCCGGGAATGCCCCCTTTTAGCCCAAATAGATGCCCCCCTTTTAGCCCCGGTAGATGCCCCCCCCTGAACCCGGTAAGCCCCCTTGAGCCCGGTAGAAGGCCCCCTCTTTTGCCAGGGAGAGCCAAATTTGTACCCGGGGTTTGGCCCCCCTTTGTTTTCCGGTAGAACCCCCTTTGGTTTCCCGGTTAAAGCCCCTTTTTTGCCCGGGAGTAGCCCCCCCTAAAAAAGGTAGTTCCCCTTAACAGGCCGGTAGAAGCCCCCTGTAGGGCCCGAGATGCCCCCTTGTAGCCAGGGAGATCCCCCCCGAAACCAGGTTAAGCCCCCTCTGTAGCCAGGGAGAGCCTGCTCTTTTGGGCCCGGGAGACCCAAAAATTTTTTTGCCGGGAGATGGCCCCCCCTTTTTTTGCCAAAGGGAATGCCCCCTTTTTTTGCCCGGTTAAGCCCCCTTGTTAGCCCGGTAGATGCCCCCTTTGGTTGGGCCCGGGAAATGACCCATTTTTAGCCAGGTGTGCCCCCCCCATTGTGCCAAGGGAGTTTTCCCCCCCCCCTTGTAAAACCAGGAAATGCCCCCCTTTTGCCCGGGAGACCCCCCCCATTGGTAGCCAAAGGTAGTGGCCCCCCCCTGGGGCCAGGTTAGAACCCCCCCCCTTTAGCCCGGTATGCCCCCCCTGTGCCAGTAAAACCCCCCCCCTTGAGCCAGGTAGTGCCCAAATGTTTTCAAAGGGAAACCCCCCCCTTGTAGCCAGGTAGTGCCCCCCCCTGTTGCCCGGTTTGACCCCCCTTTTTTAAACCCGGTAGTGCCCCCCTGTTTTCCAGGTTAAACCCCCCCCCCTTGTGCCCGGTGTGCCCCATTTTTGCCCAGGGAGACCCCCCAAATTTTACCAAAGGTTTGGGCCCCCTCTGTTGCCCCGGGGAGCCCCCCCCCTTGTACCAGGTAGGCCCCCTGTTGCCAGGGGAATCCCCCCCAGTAGCCATTAAATGCCCCCCCTGTTTCCAAAGGGAAACCCCCCCCTCCATTTTTAGCCCGGTAGGGCCCCCCCTATAACTAATTAAAAAAATTAAAAAAAAAAATTTTAAAAACCACTTAAACCCCACCAGGTCCCTGCCGCGGGCCCGCTCCCCGGGCACCTTCCCCGGGCCCCCAAAAGGGGGGTTTTCAGCGGTTTTTAGGGGGGGTGAGTGCAGCCGCGACACTCCCCCTGCCCGCCTTTACCCGTTTACGGCCGCCCCCCGGCGCTGTAATACAAGGGGGAAGGGGGGAGGGAACGCTTTCGGCCGCTTTTACCCCCCTGTAGGAGCGGCCCGGCGGGCCAGAAATAGCGCAAAAAGCGCAAATTTGCGCCCCGGTCCCCCCCCTGCCTGCTTGGGGGCGGGAGGAATGCCAACTCTTTCCGGGAGGGCGGGGGGGGACCCCCCTTGGGGGGCCCCCCCCCCCAAAAACGGGAGCGGCAAGTTGCTTTAACCCCTCCAAAAGAAATTTTTGAGAAATGATATTGACTTTCAATACAGAAAGTACAGAAGCGGGATATAGCACAACGGGTTAAATGGGTCACATGTTTAAGTCCCCTTGGGGAAATTTTTTAACAAGGGGGTACATCCCCCATGGACATGGGTTTTTTGTGGTTTTTTTAGAAAGCTTTTCCCAATTTTAAAAAAAAAAGTGTAAAAAAACCCAAATGTCAAACCCCCCCAAAAGACTTTAAGAAAAGCTGCCCGTTGTCACAAAGCAAAATTTTTTACTGTGTGGATTTTTACACTTTCTGGGCCCTACGAAAAACTGGAACACCCCACACACGTTTTTGGGGGGAAGTTGTGCTAGTCAATTTAAGGGGATGACAAAACTGCAAAAACCCCGGACCCGAAAAATTTCCCCAAAAAAGTCAAAAGGACAATTTAAAAATTTGGGGCGGAATTTTTTAATCTAAAAACCCACCCATATTTTTTTACGCCGTTGGACGTCCCCTAAATTTATGAAAAAAAAAGTAAAAAAGTTTTAAAAAAACTAAAAACCCTAAAAACTGTAAAAAATTAAAAAACACTCCCATTTCCTAAAAAAATAAATATTAACCTAAATAAAATAAAAAAATCAAAATAATTGGGAAACGCCCTGTCCCTAAAAGTACGATTGTCTGGTCATCCCCCCTTTCCCAAAAAAATTGGGAAAGAAAATAATCAAAAAGTTTCTAGAAAAACCAAATTAGTACCCCTTGAAAACTAACCCCAAAACCCCCAAAAAAAGGAAAACCCTCCCCACTCCCAAAGACATATAAATAAAAAAAAATTACTGGGGCTCAAAAAAGCAAATTTTTTTTTTTTTTTCCGCGGGGCCCTGGGGTATCCGGGCCCCGGGGGCCCGGGCGTCATTATAAACCCTGCAGGGAAGGGAAAACCCGAGCCCCCCGTGAGCTTCAGGGGTGGGGGGAAATGGAATACTGGTTTTTTTTTTTATTTTGCCCCTATTACCTGTCTAGCTATATACCCGGGGGGGGAAACACCTGCCCGTAAAATATGGGGGGGCCCTTTTAAACCCGCCTGCTATATATGGGGGCCCCAAAAAAAATGAAACCCATATATGGGGGGCCAAAAATTTACCCGCCTAGCTTTATGGGGGCCAAAACACCTGCCTAGCATAATGGTGGCCAAAATCAACTCCTAGCTATTAAAACTTGGGGGCCTTTTCCCCCCTAGCTTTTATACGGGGGGGGTATCACCTGCCCGCATATATGGGCCAAATTACCTGTTATTTTAAACCCGGGGGCCCTTTCACCTGCCCAGTTTTAAATTTACCCCCGGGGGTAATCACCTGTACTATATACTGGGGCCCCTATTACCTGCCCAGCTATTACTGGGGGCCATATTTACCTCCTGCTATAAAAACTGGGGGGTTTTTTAAACCCGCCTGGCTATATACGGGGGGCCATATCACCTGCCTCGTATAAATGGGGGCCATATTACCTGCCTGGTTTATACTGGGGGGCCCTTTAAACCTTCCTGCAGTAAACTGGCTGCCCTAATTTCCCCACCTAGCTGGATAAATGGGGGCCATATTTTCCTACCCGGCTTAAAAACTGAGAGCCATAATTTCCCGCCTGCTTTTATACGGGGGCCCCTTTTCCTGCCTAGCTATATAACCCAGGGCCCAAAATTTCCCCCTGGGAAAAAAACTGGGGGGCCCTATTAACCCAACTAACTGGGGGGCCCTTTTTACCTGCCCACTATACTGGGGGGGCCCAATTACCTACCCATACGGGGCCCCCCAAAACCAGCCCACTACACTTGGGGCCCTATTGCCTACCCAAAAATGGGGGGCCCAAATTTCCTGCCTATCTATTAAATTTGGGGGGCCCCATTACCTACCTAAATTTCCGGGGGGCCCCCATTATCTATTTTCTCTCTAAACTGGGGGGCCCCCATTAAAAAACCCACCCGTATGGGGGTGGGCCCCAATTTTCTAAACTATCTTTACTCGTGGGCCCCATTATCAAACTAACTTTACTCGGTTTTCTTTTAACTATCTTTACCTCCTATATGTACTGGGGGCCCCCTATTACTATCTATAAAATACTGGGGGGCCCTTTTTACCAAATTTTTACATAGGGGCCCCTATTACTTTAAATTTTAAAATTAAAGGGGGCCCATTACCTATCAATACACTGGGGGCTCTACTACATAACTATGTACAAGGTGCCTATTAAACCCATCTATATACGGGGGCCCTTTTATCTATTTATCTACCCCACTGGGGGAAATATGACCGGGTTTTACCACCTACTGGGGGACAAAAAACCTTTTTAACCCCAACCCACTGAGGAGGGCCTATATAAAACCCGCCTCCCGGGATGGGTCTAAAAAACCCACTAATGGAGGGTTAAAATGGAAAAGAT
>JAODAL010084526.1:0-10887 GCA_025379985.1 Phyllomedusa bahiana
ATGCATTACTACTCTTGAGAGCCAAAACTTTTTTTTTTCCCGGGATACAGAGACTGTAAGAATTTTATTTTTGGGGGATGAACTGACATTTTAATTGGTAGAACGTTGGTGTTTATATAGTTTTTGATCGCTTTTATTCCATTTTATTGCGCAGGATGAACAAAGATCCAATTCTGTACGTTTTTTTTTTTTTTATGGCGTTCACTGTAGGGGTTAATTAACGTGACAGATTTATGGGGTGGGTCGTTACGCATGCCGAGCCAAATATGGGTATTATTTTTTTTTTTGATCTTTTTTGGAGCGTTTGCTTTTTAAAAGGGGGAAAAGGGGAAATGAAACGTTTTTTTTATTTTTTTTTTTGTTTTTTTTTATTTTTTTTACTTTTAACATTTTTTCACTTTTCCCCCAGGGGGGATTGTAACAGCAATCGCAGCGTTGCCTTGTACTGTCCCAGGGAACTGCCATCACCATCCCAAAAAATTTCATTTTTTGGGTTAAACGGGTGTCCCCAGCCCCCCCCCCGGGCTGGGGGCCCCCCTGCTGTCACCCTCGGGCTCCCCGCGGTCCCCCCCCGTGCCCCCGGGTCGGGCCCCGGGCTTCCCCCAAACCTCCCCCTCCTGACCTTCCTCCTCCTGACCGCCGGCGGCCGTCCCGCGCCTTAGGCGCGCGCGGCCGGCTCTCGGGATTCAAAGGCCTACGCCCCTTTTATTGGTTAAGGCTGGCAGTGCCCCTTTTTTTAAACCCCCTCTTCCTTCCGGGCACCTTTCCCGGATCTCTATGCGTTCGCCTTCAAAAAAGCTTCTATCCTCTTGTCTGATTCCGTGACCGTACCTTTTCGCTCCTGTATCCTGACCACAACCGTTCCCCCGCCTCCCCAACCTCTTGCCTGTCCCCGACTTCGCCTACTTCCACGATTCTGTACCACGCCTGCCTTGGCTCCCCAGAAAGCAAGTCACGCCAGTGGACACCGGGGTAGTTCTTCGCCGCAGCAAGTCCATCCCGCTTTGCGGGGGGCCCTTGGTGAAAACCGGTTCTACTTAACTCCTCCCCTGGTACGGCTTAAAACCACGCTTGCGTGGCCCAGCGGATCCCTACCTCCCTTTCGTTACAGTAAGACCCGGGGCCATGGATCCCCCAAGGTACCTCTGCCCATGAACCTCTCAGGGCGATAGGGGCTCAGCAGTAAACATCAACTAGCGAACAAGCCCACACTGAACCATTTGCCCGCCATGCGCAGCAGTCCTGGCAAATCAACAGCCGCCACACCCCCCTCCTTGGGGCGACGCCTCCCCCGCACCCTGGGCCCTTCTGCTGCGCCTACCACTACCCGACAATTTTAAAGGGGGACTCCAAAACAGTGCAGGGTTTTATTACCCAGTGCCGATGCACTTTATTGATGGCCGGTAAATTTCCCACGAACCTCCAAGGGGGCCCTTTCCCCGTGGTCAGTCTGCTGCCCGGGGAAAGGGCTCAGCTTGGGCCCTCCCTCTGGACCGGGCGATCCGTGACGCGGACCTACAGCTTCCTTTCAAGTTCCGCAGTGTCTTTGAAGACCCGGGCAGGGCATCCTCTGCAAGACCGCTCTACTGAATTTCCCAGGGTGACCCCTCGTGGCACTACTCTGTTCTTTTCGGACCCTGGCGTCGGACTACCTGGAACGACGCCGCCCTATTGCCATTTTTAAAAAAGGCCTTCCGGCAGAGTTAAGGACCTCTAGCGGCCAAAGAAAACCCTCCTCTCTAACGAACTGGTCCCCCCAACCCCGGATCGATTTCGTTTCGCCGACCCGCAAGAGAACTACCCCAGGAACTGATCTCGCCGACCCCCTTTTTTTTCCTCGCCGGCCCCGGTCTTCCAAAGAACAGCTGCCGCTTTCACTTCCTACCAGTAAAAACCCATGAAGTGGACCGGGCACATCGCCAACGGGAGCTGTCCCGCCGTCGGGCAGAAAAGTTGCCCCTTTACTGTGCCCGCCCTCACTTTCCGCAATGGTTGCCCGCTTCGCCCACAGCGGCAGGAAACCCCGCACCTACTATTCGAGAGGCATCCCTGGGTGTAACCTTCCTCTCCACGCCTTACTAGGAGTTGAGGTTTCATCGGGTCCGGAATCTTTTTTTTCGGGTGCCCGCCTTTCTTGACTCTGGATCCCCCGGGAACTTTATTCATGCCCCCCCTGGGCCCCCCATATCGCCTTCCCCGGTTACCCGTCGGAGAAGCCTGGTGATTCCTCCGTGAGGGGCGAGCTATTTAGTGAGGCCATTCGGTACTGACAACCGTTGTCTCTCCACGTGGGGGCCTTACACAAGGAAAATCACCTTCTACCCCCCTGGGTCATCCTCCGCTACCTCTTGGTCTTCCGTGGCACAGCCCATGCCCCGACCCCGACGGGAAAACCCGGGGGAATTCTACGGGGGGGCCCCGACGCCAGAACGCTGCTCTCATTTCCGCGACCGGGGTGGGGGCCCCATTCCACCTCACATTTTTCAGGCCCTGCCGGGGTCTTCCCGCTAATCCCGGGGGACTACGGGACGTTTTTTCGGAAAACGGCCGAACCCTTCCTCCCATCCCCCTATGACTGTCCCATTGACCCCCCCTTCCTGGACCATCCTCCACGGTAGAGTTTACCCGTTGCCCAAACCCCAGAGACCGGCCATGTCGGACTATATCCGAAAACCCCTGCAAAAGGGCTTTATACCAATCCCATCACCCGCCGGAGCCGGGTTTTTCTTCGTACAGAAGAAGGATTTTTTCTTCCGTCCTTGCATCGACTCCCGGGCCTGAACCAGTTTCCCGAAAAAAACCGGTCCCCCTTTGCCACTAATTACGGAATTTTTGACCGTCACGGGGCCCAAAGTTCTTCTCCAAATTGGACCTGCGCGGGGCATAAATCTCACAGGATCCGTGAGGGAGATGAGTGGAAGACGGGTTCAAAAACCCTGACGGCCTTTTTTAAAATACCTAAAATGCCTTTGGGCCCTGTGAAATCCCCCCACGGTCTTTCGGGATTCAAAAAACGCATCTTCGGGGGACCTCTCTACACGTGTGTATCGTGTATCTGGAGACATTCTGGTTTTTCCCCCCGGCCCCACCCCCAACCCGTTTCCCGCCCCCGCCCCGCCCCCAAAAAAAGGGGGTTCCCACCCCCTCTCCTTTCCCTTACCCCCGCCGAGGCCCAAAGGGGCCCCAAATGTTTCAAGCTGGGGTTTTTGGGGGCCACCCAAAAATTTTTTTTTTTTTGCCAAAATTTTTGGGTGGTTTTTTTTTTGGTGGTTTGGGGGTTTTGGGGGGGGTTTGGGGGGGGGGGGGGGGGTTTGTTTGGGGGCCCCCTTTTTCCCCCCCCCGGGGGGGGGGGTTTTTTTTGGGGTGGGCTTTGGGGGGGGGGGGGGGGGGGGGGGGGGGGGGGGGGCTTTTTTGGTGGGGGGGGGCCGGGGGGGGGGCCCGAGGGGGGGGGGGGGGGGGGGGGGGGTTTTTGGGCTGTTTTTGGGGGGGGGGGGGGGTTTTTGTCGGGGGGGTCCCCCCCAAATGGGGGGGTTTTTTTTTTTGGTTGGTTTTGGCCCCGGGGGGGGGCGTGGGGGCCCCCCCGGGGGGGGTCCCGGGGGGGGGGGGGTTTCCCCCCCGGGGGGGGGGTTTTTTCCCTTGGAGATGGGGGAAAATTTTTTGGTTTTGGGAAAATTTGAATTGGGGAAAGTCGTTTGGGGAAGGGGGGGTGTGTGTTATTCCCCCCGGTTTTGGTGGGGCTGGTAAAAAATTGGTTTTTTTTTGGGGTTTTGGGGCCCGGTAAGTGGGGGAGGGGGGGGGTATGGGTTTTAATTTTTGTTTTGGGGGGGTTTTTTTTTTGGGGGAAATTTTTTTTTTGGGGGGTTTTTTTTGGTTTTTTGGGTTTATTTTATTTTTTTTATTTTGCCCCTTTTTGTTTTTGTTTGATGGGTGCCCCGGGGGGTTTTTATGGGGGGGGGTTGGGGAAGTTTTGGGGTTTTTTTTTGGGGTGAAGGGGATTTTTGTTTAAGAAAAGGGTGAGGAGTCCCGGGGGGGGGGGTTTTGGCCTTTTTTTTGCCCCCGGGGGTGCGGGGGGGGGGGGGTTTTTCCCGGGGTTGGTTTGGGGGGGGGTTTTTTTTTGTTTTTGGGGGGGGGGTATTTTTTTTGGGGGTTTCGGGGGGGTGGTGTTTGGCTTGGGAGTTGGGGGGGGGGGTGAAAGGGGGGAAGGAGGGGTTTTTGGGCCCGGTGGGGGGTTTGTGGTTTTAAAAAATTGGGGGGGGTTTTGGGAAAGGGTTTGGGGTTAAGTTTTTTGGGTTTTTTTTTGGGTGGGTGGTTGGGGGTTTTTGGTTGCCCCCCTTTTGGGTTTTTTTCCCTTTTGGTAAAAAGGTTTGCTTGATTATTGGGGGTAAAGGGAAATTTTTTTTGGGGGGGAAAAGTTGGGGGAGATTTTTTCCTTTATTTTTTGTTTATTTTTTGGGAAAAAAGGGGGTGGGGGGGGTACTGTTTGGTTGGGAGGGGGGCGGGGGCCCCCGGGGGGGGGGGGGGGTTTTGGGGGGGGGGGGGGTGGGTTTTATGGGGGTTGATTTTTGGGGGGGGGGTGGGGGGGGGGGGTTTAAAAGGGGGGGAAAATTTTTGGGAAGGGGGGGTTGAATTTTTTATTTTTTTGGTTGTGTTTGGGGTTTTAGTGGTTAATCCCTTAAAAATTTTTTTCCCTTTTTTTATTTTTTAAATTTTTTGTTCCGGGTTTTTGGGGGTGTTTTGGGGGGGGGTTTTTTGTTGGTGTTGGTGGAAGAAAAGGGGGGGGGACGATGGTTTTTTTGGGGTTTTTTTGGGGGGGCCCCCTGGGGTTTTGGGGGGTTTGGTGGTTTTTGGGGGGGGGGGGGGGGTTTTTTTCGGTTTAATGGGAAAAGGGGGTGGGTGGGTTTTTTGAAAGATGGGGGTTTGTGGGAAATGGGGAATTTTTGTGTGGTGGTGGAAAAAAGGGGGGATTTTGTTTATTTTGGAAAAAAGTAAAAATTTAAGGTTAAAGGGGGGGGGGGGCCCCTTTGGGGGGTTTTTTCCTTGAAACGGGTTTTTAAGGGGGGCATGTGTGATTGGGTTTTTTTTTTTGCCCAAAATTGAGGAAATGCCTTTTTTTAGGGGGTATTTGGAAAAAAATTTGTTTTTTTTTTTTTCCCCCCTTCCGGGCCCCCCGGGGGTCCCTGCCGTGCCCGGGGGGTCGGGCCCCGGGCTTCCCCCTTACCTGCCCGGGGGCCCTGATCCTTCCCCTCCTGCCCGGCCGGGCGTCCCGCGTGCCCGCGGGGCCGGTTTCCGGGGATTTAAAGGGCCATACGCCCAAAATTGGTTAAGGCTGGCAGGTGACCCTATTTTTTAAACCCTCACCCTTTCCCCGGGTACCTTTGCCGGATCTTTAGTGCGTTACTGCCTTCAGAGAAAGTTTCCCTAGGGGCCCGTTTCTGTTTTCCGTGTACCGACCTTTTTCGCTCCGGGTATCCGCCCAAACAAAACCGTTCCCCGGCCGCCCTGACCTCTTGCCTGCCCCCGATTTCCCGCCTACTTCCCCCACGATTCTTTTACCACCACTGCCTTGGCTGAAAACCGCAAGCAATCACGCCAGGGGGGGACGACCGGTTTATTTCCCCCCGCCGCAGCAAGTCCACCCCCTTTTGCGGGGGGCCCCGGGGTAAAAACCCGGGGTTTTCCACTTAACTCCGCCCCGGGTACTGCTTACACCATCGCTTGCGGGGGCCCAGCGGACCACTACCTCCCTTTCGTTACAGTGGGCAGGGTGACGTCACCAGACAAACCCGGGAGGGCTTTCAGAAAGCATCCGGAAGTCCGTGAAAAGAGACCAATGACCCGGCATCCTGCTGCTCGCTGCTTTGGGATCGAAAGGAAAGCAGGGGGCTCACTCCTCCGCCTGCAGCTTCCATTTTGCGCCCAAATGAAAGGTCACGATAATGAAGCGTTAATCACCCGGGGCCGGGGGCTCACCCCGGGCCCCGGGGTTTATGCGGAAATAAAGCAGGGGAAATTTTTACCCCCGGTTCCATGTCGTGATCGTGCACGGTTTTCCCCTGTAAGCCCGAACTATCGCCAGGACTAGCATAAAGTCCAATTACGGGAAGTTTACTTGGCACAATACACCCCCTAGATGAGATCCCCAGAGGTGTTGAAAACCCAAAATGGGGGGACTTCTGGAAGGTTTCCCCCTCTCTGCTCTCTTTCAAAAGGCACCCACCAAAAAACTGCATTTCAAAAGCCAAAAATTTCTCCTTTCCAGTATGCCCGGGGGCCCTGCGCCAAAACTTTACTTAAACCCCCCACATATAGGGTATTGCCGACCCGGGGAAGAAAAAATGAAGGTTTTTATCATGTTAGTAAAAATTTGGGTTTATATGGAGTTTTTTGGGTTTTTTCCCCATGAAGGAAAGTCTGCATTTTCAGGTTGGTTCATAGCAAGGGTATAGTTGACTTGTTTCGAAAATGAGGAGAGCAGTGCCTGTGTCTTGTTCCCACCCATTCACTTTTATTAAGTTTCCCAAAATAGTCGATCCCAAAGCTCTGCTATATTCAAAAAACTCCCATAGAGGTGAATGGAAAAAGGATGGGCCCCAGGGTTTTCCCCCTCCCAACTTAACCCCATTTAACTGTAAACTAGCCAAAGGGCCCCAAATTATTCAAAGGAACATCCATACACCCTAGAAAACAGTTGGGAGAACCAAAAAATTTTGGTGGGACCTACTGATTTTCTACTAATAAATACGAGTATAAATCAATAATGGTTTTGGCTTTAAGTAAGAAAAAGGAGGATTCTGGAGGTGGATGTGCCATAAGCATACATGTGATTGAATTTAGCTACTAAAAGACAAATTAAACATTATCCGCAGACAATGAGCATGCTGCCTAGGAATTAATATCATGTGTGTACAATGTGCAGATTACCTCCCACTAGTCACCTAGGCAGTGTCCTGCTCATGAAAAGTTTCCCTCTCCAGGCTTTAATCGCCTCTGTTACGATGTGACTGATGTCCCAAAGAGGCTCCAACATCACTGTAATATCTATTAAAATATACACTATTCTGTCTGTCACCTTCCAGGTGTATGCACAGACTACAGATTAAGCTGGAAAAGTACACTTCTGCCAATGTGATTAGTAGGAGGTAATCTGCAAATATGAATATAACTTTATTCAGTAGCAGTAAAGAATACACATCATAGTGTTGTTGGTAAAGAAGACCTGTTATGCCTGTTTTGGTAACTACTAATGAATTAAATACTGTGAATTAAAAATTCTGGTGCATCTTCTCTTGTAAGTCTATGTTGGGCTGTCCCTCTGTTATAGAGAAGTATTACTGAATGTGTCAGCTGGTGCTGCCAAATTTGGTGTGGTCACAAACATTGTCTAATCAGTGACTGACTCAGTCAGTGTATGTAGGAAACAGCACTGGAATCTCATCGGATTCAGTATTAGAATCTGCTGAAAATCCAACACTATCCAGTACGGTGTAGAAAGCAATGAAAAATCTATGCTATAGTCTACACAGCACTAATTTTTTCCAGTTGGTTTTAAAATCCGCCAGAATCTGGTGGATTTTAAAACTTGTTGGATCTTTTGAAGGATTGCTGTTGGATTCCCATATATTCAATGTACAGTGGCAAACAAAATCTAAAAACCAACCGCAATTTTTAGTGCAAATCTGCAGCAAAAACCGAGGTCCAGTGATGTTAAAACGCGGTCAGATTTTGGAAGCCATTTGTAACATTGCTGTGTAGACAAAGCCTAACTGAGGAACAACACAGACCGAGTTGTAAGAGCAGGTGCTAGAGATCAGCTATTTCACTGGGAACAAAAGTATTTACTAAAACAGTATCAGGAGATGTCACATGTCCTGAAGAAAGATTAGTTACAAATGGTGTGCAACAAGATTCTCTTCTGGGTCATGTTCTTTTAAATATGTTTGTAAGTGACATAGGAGAGGTTCTGGTACATAAGGTTTACCTGATTGCCAGTGACAGAAAGGTGTGTAAAAAGGTTAATAATCCTGTAGAAAAATGATGGCCAAAACTATAGAAATTTAGGTTGTGTTTTTTTTTTTTTTAAATACAGTAATAAATAATGCACTTGGAGAGAAGGAAGCCTGTGTCTCCATACCGCATTGGCTGTTCTATGTAAGCCAAGACTTTATAAAAGAAATGATTAACAAAGAGGTAGAAATTTGAAAATTAAGACTGTATTATTCTTTATCGAAAGCAAATGATTGGCCTTCATAGCTAGAGGTATAACCAATAGAAAGAGAAAAGCTCTAATGAGACCACTTGTTGGATACTTACAACCTTAGAAGATGGACAACAGAAAAAAAACACATATTCATTTAGGTGGGTCACACTACAGTATTACTTACGTTCGTAGAATCTGTTGAGGTATGGTGAAAAAGGTACCAGGCAGATGTCTCGATGCAGCCGCGGCGGAGTCAACTATGGCGATTGTGTTTTGTAAAATAAGTGTATGCTCCAGGAAATAAAGCAAAATGTAGCCCACGCTGGGCTATGTCTGCTCTATTTTCTCCTATGGAGCTCGCCACAGCTGCGTCACGGTATCCGCGAGGGGTACCTTTTTTATGGTACCCCTATGGATACCACAAATATATGCGATACCGCAGTGTGAACCCATCCTTCTTCTGCCCTTAAATTATTTCCTTATATTTTTATCTTAGGAAAGTTTTATGTTTACCTTGGACATGTTAAAATTAACTTTTTGTTGACCTGCAGGAAATTTGTTCCAAGGAGCTACTACTCTTTAGGTAATGTAATATTTAGTCACATTGCTTCTGATCTTTCCCATAGCTAATATCAGATTGTGCCCTCTTTTTCTTGTCTTTAGTTTCATATTAAAGACACTTCTCTCCTGAATCTTTTAAACAAATTTAAAATATTGAAGGACTTTGATGTCCCTCCTTTCTCTCTGTTTTCTAGGTTATGCAAAGTAAATCCTTTAAATCATTCCTGATAAGTTTTATGCTTCCACCATTTTTGTAGCCTGTTTTTGGACTCGGTCTGTATTGCCAATATTGTCTTATTCTCTCGATATCGACAGAGTGAGATCATAATCTTCCTCGTTCTGCTTGTTATACCTCCTCGCTTTGCTGCCTAACATTCAATTTGATTTTTATATTGCCTGGTCCACACTGTTGACTCATTTTGAAACCGTCAATAATCAGAACCTCTAAATCCTTCATTTCTGACCCTAACACAGAGTTGATGATACGGTTCTCAGAGGAACCTTCTCCTCAAGTGCATTATTTTACATTTTTCAAAATACTGAACTACAGTTTCAGTGGTTTGATCATATATCCTGTAAAGCAAATCATTCTCCATGTTACAGATACCTCTGAGAGCAGCAACCATATTACACACTTTTGTATAATTTACAAACCGGCAAACATAACCTACCAAAGCTTCTCCTGTGTCACACACATAATAAAAATAATAGGACTCTGAAGCAAGCCTTGCATTGTTTTTTTCTGGAGACCTCACTTACGAAAAGAGATTGATAGCATAGAACTGGTCAAAAAACAGCCACAAAAATATTGGTCTGAAGCACGAAACTTCTCAGAAGAGGACCTAATAGCTGATATGCCTGTGTTGGTAAAAAATTTTGTGTTCCCCCTGCCATTCCTTCTAAAAATATAATTACGATCTGTTTATCTGATTATTACCAATTGGGACAGTCTGATATTGTCTAGTCTGTGCTGATGGTCAGTGCGTGCAGGACACAATCCTTGAAAACTGTAAATGGTAACACTCATCTGACTAATAACAGCATAATAAAGATTTTAAAAGAAGATGCTTTAGAATTGTTGTTTACAGGAAATACAAGTATTTACTAAAAAAGTACGTAGCAGAGGTTCTTTTTAAAGAATTTAAATTTTTTTTAGTTGGGAAGAAAGAAGGGAAAGTGCACATGATCGAAACCTTTTAACCCCTACCAGACATTGTAAAACCTAAAAAAAATATATAAATTGGTATCGCTGTAATCATATTGAACTGCTGAGTAAGGCTAGCTATCATTTATACCGTACATTGAATTGCTGTAAAAAAAAAACAAACAAACCAGAATTGCTGTAATTTGTTCAAAATGCCTCACAAAAACTTTAAAAAAAGTGATTAAAGTGCCCTATGAACCCATAATCTACCCAAAAAAAAATGTTTACTCATTTTGCAAAAAAAAGCCTATAATAAGCTCCATATACAGAAAGATAAAAAACTTAAAGCGATCAACTATGAAGGCATAAAATTTAAATTTTTCATAACTATCTAAAATGTTTGTCATTATAATTATACCGACCCGCACAGTAAAGTTTTCCTGTGAAAATGAAAGCCCCCAAAAATGCAGAACTGCGTTCTACCCTCCCCCATTTTCATGGCCCGATGCTAAAAAAAAACTATGGAACACTTGTGCATTTCAAAAAAACCACCCCTAGATCAGATCCATGAGGTGAATTTTAATCCAAAATTGGGGGGACTTCTGGAAGGTTTCCCCTGTTCTGGTACTTTGGGGCTTTGTAAATTTCGACATGGCACCCACCAAAATCAGCGTTCCAAATAGCGCTCCCTCCCTTTTACACCCTGCCATGCACCCAAAACAGTTTATGTCCACAATAGGGTAAATTTCTGAACTTGGAAGAAATGTGTAATACATTTTTGGGGTTTTTTTTTTTCCAGAATGCCTTGTAAAAATGTAACATTTTTCAGCTAAAATTGATCATTGGAAAAAAATAAATATTTTTATTTTCACAATTTAACACTAAAAAAAAAAATTTTAAAACCCTTTGAGACATATATGCCTACACCCCTGGGTATATTCCAAGGGAAATAGTTTCCAATATGAGGGCTTTTTAGGGTACAGGG
>JAODAL010084527.1:0-10887 GCA_025379985.1 Phyllomedusa bahiana
ACGTATTTTTTTAAAAAGGATTTGTCTCCCACGGGTTTCAAAAAAAGCATGAAAGAAATTCTCTGTCACTTCCTGGTTCATACTAATTTGCATAAACTCCAGCTTGTACAGCTAAGTTGTGCTTTCAGATGCTAATTAGATTAGATTAGCTTCTCAAACTACTGATGACTTCTTATCGATCCCCAAACAAAAAGCCCTAATTACAGACTGTTTACTTGAGATAAATCAAGCTTTTACTGTCTGGCAGCACGGGACACTGACTGACACTGCTGACCTGTGTATGACTCACTCTCTGTTATCTCATTGAACAAACAGCCCCAGGAGATTTGTTTACAGGTCGGTTACTGAGGGAACTGAAATAGCCAAGGAGGTAATAAATTCACTTTTTATCTCCTTTAGGGAAAACAGAGGAACAATGCAATAAAATTTGGAAAATGCTTTATTTTGTGTTCCTACAATTTGAAAGCTATTCTTTGTAGCGAGACAACCCCTTTAAGTGTTCCCTTGTGAAGGACATCACCCAAATTCCAGAATCTCTGACTACTGGCAATCCCAAAGGCCAGGTATATTGGTCTGCCCTTGGGCTCGACAGCGGAAACATCTGTCACTCTCAAAGATCCCCATCCTGAAACCTCTAGTTGGTGATATATAGCTCTGTGGTATAGCTGCAGGACATTTCTAGGTATCTACTAGCCAATAAGAATTTGCGGCTATTATTGAAAGCCTGTTGAAGGATTGTAAGCCCCAAAACTCCGGGTCATCCGTTTACCCATTTTGAAATTTCCCATATTTGTTTGTGCAAATCTAAGGGCTGATGTAGGAATCTATAGAGATGAGATGTCAGTCCCCTGGAAGGAGGTGCTATAACCCAAAGTTTTCCAGAGGTCCGGGCTCCATTCGTGTGAGGTTATCTGTGTCATAATGGCACTGGCATAACTACAGGCGCTAAGGTATGAGAAGAAAGAGTATCTATCTCCTATCTATCTATCTATCTATCTATCTATCTATCTATCTATCTATCTATCTATCTATCTCATATCTATCTAGTGATTTATCTCATATCAATCTATCCCATACTATCTTTTCTATCTATCTATCTATCATCTATCTAAACTATCTATCTATCTATCTATCTAAACTATCTCATATCTACTATCTATCTATCTCATATCTATCTATTTAACTATCTCCTATCTATTTATTATCTATCCTCATAAACAATCTATTTACTCATTATCTATTATTATCTATCTCATATCTATCTAATATCTATCTATCTATCTATCTATCTATCTATCTCATATCTATCTATCTATCTCATATCTATCTATCTATCTCCTATCTATCTATCTATCTATCTCATATCTATCTATTTTCCCTATCTAAACTATTTATCTAAACTATCTCATATCAAACAAACTAAAATCATCTATTTAATCATAACTATCTATCTCCTATCTATCTATCTATCTATCTAACTATCTATCTATCTATCTATCTATCTATCTATCTATCTATCTATCTATCTTATGTCTATCTATTCCATATCTATCTATCTATCTATCTATCTATCTATCTATCCCATATCTATCTATCTATCCCATATCTATCTATCTATCTATCTATCTATCTATCTATCTATCAGAAACTTCAGCTTACCAATACCATAACATGAATAACGTGGTTCTTTATTCCATCATGTCAAGAACATGACGTTTCCGTTCACACCCAGAGACTTTTGCAGCAGACGGATTCAGTCATACATTTCCAGGAGGAATCACAGAGGAGCAGCACAGGGTTATAGGGGGAGACGCCCTAGGATTGTTCTTTCAAACTGCACAAGGATTTATTAACACAGATGTCAGCAAACATCTCAAGCCTTCTTTACTATACAGGAGTGAGCTGTGAATATAATCTATAGATATCCACTGGAGACTGCAGTGGGCATGCTCTCCGACCTGTGCGGGGGCGGGGAGTGAGCTGTGTACAACACCCATGAGGTCTTGTTGTAGACTGTAGTAGGCATGCTCTCTGATCTGTGTGGGGGAGGGGAGTGAGCTGTGTACATCACCCATGAGGTCTTGTTGTAGACTGCAGTGGGCATGCTCTCTGATCTGTGTGGGGGAGGGGAGTGAGCTGTGTACGTCACCCAGGAGGTCTTGTTGTAGACTGTAGTGGGCATGCTCTCTGATCTGGGGGGGGGGAGGGGAGTGAGGTGTGTACATCACCCAGGAGGTCTTGTTGTAGACTGTAGTGGGCATGCTCTCTGATCTGTGTGGGGGAGGGGAGTGAGCTGTGTACATCACCCATGAGGTCTTGTTGTAGACTGTAGTGGGCATGCTCTCTGACTCATCCAGAGGTCAGTGGCACAGACGGGATTGTGCAGGCAAGGGCAGAAGAAGGAAGGTTTCTAAGAGACTAGCTGCCCAAAAACCATTACATAGCAGCAAAAAGGAAGATGAAGCAGCTGCTGAAGCTGTAGGATCTTCCGGAGGATGCAGTGTCCATCAAGCTACTGCCACCCCGACCCATGCTCCTCAGCAAGAACAGCTGCAGTGACACGACGACTGATTACTGCAACCCAGGATAGGCCAGATGGATGGAGGAGTGGATAATTGGTGAAGTAGTAGAAGATTAGTAGATGGTTGCGGGAATAGTGGGTGGTTGGTGAATGGAGTAGTGGATGGTCAGTGGAGGAGCTGATGGTTGGTGGATGGAGTAGTGGATGTTGGTGGAGTAGTAGATGGTTGGTGGATGAGTGTTGGATTAGTAGATAGTTTGTGGATGGAGTATTGGATGATTGGTGTAGTAGTAGATGAGTGGTGGAGTAGCAGATATTTGGTGGATGAAGTGTATGGTTGGTGGAGTAGTGAATTTTTGGTGTAGTAATGGATGGTTGGTGAATGGAGTAGATGGTTGGTGGATGGTGTAGTGGATGTTGGTGAAGGAGTAGATAGTTGGTGGATGGAGTAGTTGATGGTTGTTGGAGTAGTGGATGGTTGGTGGATGGAGTAGTGAATGTTGGTGAAGGAGTAGATGGTTAGTGGATGGTGTAGTGGATGTTGGTGAAGGAGTAGATGGTTGGTGGAGTAGTGGACGGTTGATGGATGGTGTAGTGGATGCTGGTGAAGGAGTAGATGGTTGGTGGATGGAGTAGTGGATAGTTGGTGAAGGAGTAGATGGTTGGTGGATGGAGTAGTGGACGGTTGGTGAAGGAGTAGATGGTTGGTGGATGGAGTAGTGGATGGTTGGTGAAGGAGTAGATGGTTGGTGGATGGAGTAGTGGATGTTGGTGAAGGAGTACAGTAGATGGTTGGTGGATGGAGTAGTGGATGCTGGTGAAGGAGTAGATGGTTGGTGGGTGGTGTAGTGGATGTTGGTGAAGGAGTAGATGGTTGGTGGATGGTGTAGTGGATGTTGGTGAAGGAGTAGATGGTTGGTGGATGGCGTAGTGGACGGTTGGTGAAGGAGTAGATGGTTGGTGGATGGCGTAGTGGACGGTTGGTGAAGGAGTAGATGGTTGGTGGATGGAGTAGTGGATGTTGGTGAAGGAGTAGATGGTTGGTGGATGGAGTAGTGGATGTTGGTGAAGGAGTAGATGGTTGGTGGATGGTGTAGTGGATGTTGGTGAAGGAGTACAGTAGATGGTTGGTGGATGGTGTAGTTGATCTTGGTGAAGGAGTAGATGGTTGGTGGATGGAGTAGTGGACGGTTGGTGGATGAGTGTTGGATTAGTAGATAGTTTGTGGATGGAGTATTGGATGATTGGTGTAGTAGTAGATGAGTGGTGGAGTAGCAGATATTTGGTGGATGAAGTGTATGGTTGGTGGAGTAGTGAATTTTTGGTGTAGTAATGGATGGTTGGTGAATGGAGTAGATGGTTGGTGGATGGTGTAGTGGATGTTGGTGAAGGAGTAGATAGTTGGTGGATGGAGTAGTTGATGGTTGTTGGAGTAGTGGATGGTTGGTGGATGGAGTAGTGAATGTTGGTGAAGGAGTAGATGGTTAGTGGATGGTGTAGTGGATGTTGGTGAAGGAGTAGATGGTTGGTGGAGTAGTGGACGGTTGATGGATGGTGTAGTGGATGCTGGTGAAGGAGTAGATGGTTGGTGGATGGAGTAGTGGATGTTGGTGAAGGAGTAGATGGTTGGTGGAGTAGTGGACGGTTGATGGATGGTGTAGTGGATGCTGGTGAAGGAGTAGATGGTTGGTGGATGGAGTAGTGGATGTTGGTGAAGGAGTAGATGGTTGGTGGAGTAGTGGATGGTTGATGGATGGTGTAGTGGATGCTGGTGAAGGAGTAGATGGTTGGTGGATGGAGTAGTGGATAGTTGGTGAAGGAGTAGATGGTTGGTGGATGGAGTAGTGGACGGTTGGTGAAGGAGTAGATGGTTGGTGGATGGAGTAGTGGATGGTTGGTGAAGGAGTAGATGGTTGGTGGATGGAGTAGTGGATGTTGGTGAAGGAGTACAGTAGATGGTTGGTGGATGGAGTAGTGGATGCTGGTGAAGGAGTAGATGGTTGGTGGGTGGTGTAGTGGATGTTGGTGAAGGAGTAGATGGTTGGTGGATGGTGTAGTGGATGTTGGTGAAGGAGTAGATGGTTGGTGGATGGCGTAGTGGACGGTTGGTGAAGGAGTAGATGGTTGGTGGATGGAGTAGTGGATGTTGGTGAAGGAGTAGATGGTTTTGGGGGATGAGTATGGATGTTGGTGAAGGGTAATGGGTTGGGGGATGGAGTATGGATGTTTTGAAGGAGATGTTGGGGGATGTGTATGGGTGTTTGGGTGAAGGATACAGTAATGGTTTTTTGGGTGGGGTAGTGGTCTTGGTGAAGGGGTAGATGTTTTTGGATGGATATGGGCGGTTTGGTGAAGGGGTAATTTGGGTTTGGGGGATGGATAGTGGACATTTTTTGGGGGAAGGAGTAATGGGTTTGGGGGATGGTGTAGTGATGTTGGTGAAGGGGTAGATGGGGTTGGGGGATGGAGTAGGGGGTGTTGGTAAAGGGGAGATGGGTTTTGATGGGGTAGTGGATGTTGGTGAAGGAGTAGATGGTTGGTGGATAGGCACCATGTCCTAACAAGGCTGCAGAGTAGGTAATAGAGTCATGTTTTATGCCGCAGTCATGGCGAGAGAGTTGTTTGGAAACTAGAGGGTCCCTGAAGGTGTGAAGATTACATAGAGTTTTTGAATTTTTTCCATGGTACCAAAAGAAGAGCTGTGCCTTCCAGAGCAAAATCCTCTTCATGCAGGACAATGTCCCTTCTCCTGCTGCAGAGAAGACCTCAGAGTCATTGGCTGCTCTGAGCATAAAAGGAGAGAAGCTCATGGTGCAGTCCCTGTCCTCCCCTGATCCCAACCCAAAGGAGAACCTCTGGAGGCTCCTCAAGAGCTATAAGGGGGAGGCTAATTACACCCAAAAGGCAGCTCTGGAGGCGATTCTGACATCAGCAAAGAAATTCAGGCACAAACTTCTCCGAAAACTCCCAAGTTCAATGGATGAAGAATTGTGGAGGTGACATCAGGGAACTTGTTACAATGTTTCCAATGGAAATCTCTTCTGATCTCGGGGTCTCCTCCTAATGCTGCAAAGTCCACAAGTGACCATTCCACGTTCCTCAGAGGCGGGACAATGATCTGTGTCTCTGTTGTGCGGGATTATGTGGAGCAAGGCATTCTGGGTCTAAGAATGGTTTGCTCAATAAAGCTTGATTTTTTTCTCGAACGATCAATGTTTTCTACATTTTTCTGTCATTTGCATCAATCAATTAGGCCGACTAGAGAAAAATGGCATTTGCATAATAATTTGGAACACAGTGTATATGGCGGCATTGTTATCAGTGCGCAGCAAGTCAGTGTCGTGTGTATATTATGTGGGAGCTGCGTGGGGGTCACTCTATGGCGGTATTGTTATCACCACCAGCTCTCCCTATAAGAACCCCCCCAGCTCTCCCTATAAGGACCCCACCACCACCAGCTCTCCCTATAAGGACCCCACCACCACCAGCTCTCCCTATAAGGACCCCACCACCACCAGCTCTCCCTATAAGGACCCCACCACCACCAGCTCTCCTTATAAGGACCCCACCACCAGCTTTCCCTATAAGGACCCCACCACCACCAGCTCTCCCTATAAGTACCCCACCACCACTCCCTATAAGGACCCCACCACCACCAGCTCTCCCTATAAGAATCCCCCCAGCTCTCCCTATAAGGACCCCACCACCACCAGCTCTCCCTATAAGGACCCACCACACCCCCAAACCACACACAGCTCTCCCTATAAGACCCCACCACCACCCATTCCCAAAGAGCCCACCACGCACTCTCCTTTTAAAAGGGCCCCACCACCACCAATTCTCCCTATAAGGACCCCCCACCACCAGCTTCTCCCTACACACTAGGCTTCACCGATATTGACCCTCGATTTTTCCTTTAGTCGGCACCCCAGCCGTTCCATCAGGCCAACAACAGCCCCCCTGGGACCCCTCACCACCGAGTGCTCCTGACCGACCCCATCCGCCCGCCCATAGGATCCCCGCTACACTGCTGTTCCAATTTAAGGAACCCCACACACCACCAGCCTCCTTATAAGCCCCCCAGCTTTTCCTAAGGAGGCAGAACCACCCCCCCTCCTATAGGCCTCCCCCGATTTTCAGCTCATTGAGTGCTGAACAACACACATCGCAGACTGCGCTAAAGACCCCACCACCAGCTTTCACCTAAGGGAAGCCGGTAACGTCACGCCACTTAAAAGGAACCCCAGCCAACTACCTGTTTCGATTGGGGGGGCTACAGCAGACATCTCTATGATGGCGCCACAGCTACTTCAAGGACCTGCACAGGGTATTACCAGCTACCTAAAGGCCTACCGCTACAGGTCGCCCTCTACAGGGACTCACATGGCGCAGGCTTCTAAATGGTACAGGGGCTACCATCCTACAGGGCTACTACTCCCACCAGGTTCATGCTATAAGGACCCACCAGGCCTACAGGGCATTCAAATTTCTGGCTACAGCTACTACAGGCTACCAAGGACATGCTACCATAGGCTCTATAATGGGACCCACCACCAGATATGGAATTATAAGAAGAGCCATAAACCATCCTCCTAAGATGGTTTTCAATTTCAGGGAAATTAGTGACCCCACCAGCAGCCGCTCATCCGACAGATGGGAAGAAAAAAGAAAAGAACACAACTCTCCCTGAAGGGGTACCCTGCCACCACTAGATATAACCCTTTTCGTAATCCTAGTTCCCTGCATAACTGGACCAGCGTATCCAACCATGTTCCATAGAATCTGATATTGTTCTCAGTATAAGGTATACCGTAAGCCAGTTTGTATAAATCACACCCAGCTTTTATAGGGCCCCCCCTTTTTCCCTATAAGGTCCCACCACGCTTTTCCCTAAAAAGGACCAACCACCACCAGCTTCCCTATAAGGAACCCCACCACCACCGCTTTCCCTTAAAGGGCCCCACCACCCCCAGCTTTTCCCTATAAGGACCCCACCCCCCAAAACCCGCTCTCTTATAAGGACCCCCCCCCCCGCTTTCCCTAAAGGCCCCCCCCACCAGCTTTTCCCTATAAGGATCCCCCCACCACTTTTCCCCATAAGGACCACACCACCCCAGCTTCCCCTATAAGGACCCCAAACCCCGCTTTTTCCCCATAAGGACCCCCCACCACCAGCTCTCCCCCTAAGGACCCCCCCACCACCAGTTCCTATAAGGAACCCCCCCACCAGTCTCCCCATTAGATGGTTTAACAGATTTTTTTCATTGCTGGTTGATTTTTGGATTTGCTATCGGCACCCAGGGCCGTTCGTAGGGGCAGGCAGTGCGAGCAATCGCCCGGGGCGCCGGGGCTTCGCTCAACCCCGGGGGGGCCCGTGGACCGTCCGCCCCGCCCGCCGGGTGGCCTCTGACTTGTGTGGCCCTTTGGTAAGACGGGCGCTTTTGTAGGCAGCAGCTGCACACTCGTGAGCAGCTGCTGCTACAGGGGGAGGAGAAGGCATGTTTCCCTTCCTGTCCTCCCCCGTATGTATCACGCTATTTTGGGTGTGTACATACACAGCATCGCGGGGGCGCACGACTTTACCGCGCCCCCCGCGCGTGGGTGAAAGGGTGTGTTTACGTCCGCCACTTACATGAAAAACCCCGGCAACTACCTGGGTATTGATTGGGGGGGTACAGGGGCAACTATTGGCTAGGGGTGGGGGCACATGGTCAGGGGCAACTACCTCTTTTTGGGGGTGGTATTACATGGCTACAGGGGCCAAAATACCTGGACAGTGGGCTACTATTTTTCTACAAGGGGCTACTATTGGCTGCAGGGGGGGTTTCTACATGTCTAAGAGGGGATACCTAGGTACAGTGGGTTTATTCTGGCTACGGGGGTGCTAAAAAGGGTACAGGGGAAAATCGGCACAGGGGATTACATGGCTAAGTGGTTACTATCTGGCTCAGGGCGCAGCTATCTTCTACAGGGGGGGATTAATGTGCAGGGGGGTTTTTAAAGGGTAAGTGGGTATTACATGGCTCAGGGCAACTACCAGGGTAAGGGGCATATATTTTTCCGGCAAGGGGGACTAAAAAAAGGCTACCGAGGGGATATTACAGGGTACCATATGAGGCATATAATGGGGGGTTTGTATGAGTAGGAATTGGAGAGAAAGTGATAAAGTGAGGAGTCTAAGATGTTTTGTTTTTGTAAAATTTTACGTGAAGAGTCGGGGGGTAGTCGTCATGGCATCTGGGACAGATGGAGAAGAAGAAGAAGAGAAAGAGAACAACTCTTCAGAGGCGTCTCCTGTGAGTCACTAGATATAACTTTACTGTAATCATTTATATGTCTGCAGAACTTGTGTACAGCTGGTATCCATCATTGTATGGTCACTGCATGCTGGTAATATTGGTTGTAGTATAATGGTTTATACTCAGTAATGGTCAGTTTGTATTATTTAGTCACTATATGCTGGTGATATGTGGTCACGGTGTTGCGGTATTCGGTCACTATGTGCTGGTGATATTGGCAGGGTGGTGAATTATTCAGTCACTGTGCTGGTGATATGTGGTCATGGTGTGGCAGTATTATTCAGTCACTACGTGCTGGTGATATGTGGTCATGGTGTGGTAGTATTCGGTCACTATGTGCTGGTGATGCCTGGACATGGTGTGGTAGTATTTGGTCACTATGTGCTGGTGATACCTGGTCATGGTGTGGCGGTATTTGGTCACTATGTGCTGGTGATATGTGGTCTTAGTAGGATATTAGTACTATTGGCCTTGGGATTCTGGTTGGTGTAGCGGTGTTATTTGGTAACTGTATGACTAGTATTTTGTCGTTTTATATGTAGCACATTGTGGTAAAGCTTGCTGTATATTTTGGCTTTGGTTGATGGTGATGCACTGTGGCGCCGTATGGTACGGGTGGGGGGGGGGGGAGCAAAAGTTCTTCACCTCGCCCTGAGTGCAATTTAGCCTAGGAATGGCTCTGTCGGCACGGTACATCTGAATGTATGGGGACCCGGTGAAATCCTGCGGAATACACAGCACGCTGCATATTCCGCCAGATTTTAAAACCAACGTATATGTATAGTCTATATATATATATATATATAGATATATACTACAGCGCAGATTTTAAATTGCGGTCTATGGGGCACTGGGTACTGTCGGATTTTCGGTGGATTTAAAATCCCTGTGCTGTGTAGACTGAGCCTTAGGCCCCACAAAGACGTCGCTGCAGGAGTTGTGTGGCTCCCGGCGCCGCAGAGGTGCTAGGAACAGAGCTGCTGTTAACAGTTCCTAGAGCAGCCTCTGTAAGCACCGGGAGGAAACCTCTGATCCCCGGCGCTTAACCCTTTGATTGCTGCGGTCATTCCTCTGCTACAGGACTCTGGGTGACACAGTGCAGCCCGGGGAACGTCTGTAGTGTCAGCACTGGACACCTAGAATCGCCCCAGGGCTGTCTGTATAGGAAGCCTGTACTCAGGGCACAATGGGTGCTGCCCCGACTGCTGCCTGTGTCACACAGATTGTAATGTATTAGCATACATGAATATGCTAATACATTACTAAGTGTAAAAAAATAAAAAAAAAAAAAAAAAAAAAGAGGGTTAAATAGTTATCCCTTACTGGGATTTATTAAAAAAAAAAAAAAAAAATGTAATAAAAAAGTTATTGTGCAACACGACCGTAATAACTTGGAGAATTCATCTAACAGGTTACCTAGTGTGAAATGTGAATGGCATAAAAAAATAATTTAAAAAAAACAAAATAAGTTTAAAAAAATTAATTTTTTTTTTATAATAGTAATCTATTTGTAAACTTAAACTATGCCCATGAAAAATACAACTTCCACAGTATGAAACAATCCTCCTACAACTGCGTCACTTACAAGATAGAAAAGTTTTGACCGTTGAAAAGCAGGGAGGCAAAAACGGCGTCATTAAGGGTATGTTCACACGGCTTATTATGGGCCGCATTTCGCCGCATATTGCGCTTAATGCGCCCTGCAATTACGGTAATCCATAGCTCTCATAGAGAACTATGGATTACGCCTCCTCCATAAGTGACATGTCATTTATTGCATGTCTATGGGGCCAGCGGGCAGCCAGCCCCCCCGCGCCTCGCGATCTCCGGAAACACACGATGCACTGTGTACAGTACGAGCCGCAATACACTGTGTGAACATACCCTAAGTAATTTCAGGTCTTGGAATTATGGGGTTAAAAACAGCCTATGTGGATGGGCGGAGGGCACAACCAAGATGGAGGCAGCCGCTCCCCCATGGGGGCAAATGTATGATTTTGTCAACCAGACGAAAAATGTTTGCGCCCATTAGTAAATATAAAGTTAATCAACCCCCCGGGTAATTTT
>JAODAL010084528.1:0-10887 GCA_025379985.1 Phyllomedusa bahiana
AAGACACCGCGGGGAACAGACTCTTATTGCCTTGGCAATAGCCTATTCAGCACCCAGGAAAGCTGGTACACTCCATCCCCCAAAGGTGGCATCCAGTATTCCTATAAAGGGAAAGCTGATTTTTAAAACCTGTGGTTTGATGTTGTCACCCAGCTTTCCTGGATGCTGAATAGGAAATCCACCTATGTGTATGATCAATGTTTGTTTATTTACGGGTTCCCATTTGGACTACGTCGGATCAACCTTGGATCTATTTTTTTCAAATAAAATGGTTAAAGAGGGTGGTGTTGGGAGTGTTTATTTAAATAAAAGTTTTTTTTCTGCAATTTTTTTGTGTTTTTTTTCCATACAATTCCAGTGATATTTGTGAGGTAACTGACAGATGCCTCTTTCATTACTATCACTCGGTTGGTGTCAGCCAGCGTGTTTCTTGTTGCCAAAAGGCTGACACATAACCCCGTGTCACTATACCCCAGTACCCAACACACCAGGGTTATTTGGGAGAGCCGAAAACCATCAGAAGTGGACCCCTAAAGTGATAGTAAAACAGATTTTCTGAAGTGCCGAGCAATACCGGATACGGGATGCCCGAAAACAACTTCTTCCCCGGGGAAATTTAAAACTACTATTTATATGACATGTTAAAAAACAGCCAGTAATACATAAGCCAACCCTATGCACCCAACAGACGCGTTTCATGAAAAAAATGCTCTGATCACTGCTGTTTTACTTGTTTGCTCACCGCTGGCCGGGGGTATGCTCAAAACTCCATACTTTTGGGGGATCCTACAGCACAGCGAATTTAAGCCCTAACCAGGTAGCCACCAACTTGTTTTTGTTGTCCTCTAATGTGATGGTCCGCTTCTGGAGCAGCTGCAGCCACCACCTTGCACTTCCCCCCTAACTCGCTTCTCTACTGTCACTCATGACATGCTCTCCTCTTTACTCTCCAAATCCAACCTCACTACCTGTAACCTTGATCCACTCCCATCCCACCTCTTTCCCAGACCTCACCCCTGTTTTACTCCCGCTCTCACCCATCTCTTCAACCTATCACAAACCTCGGGCATCGCCCTTCACCATTTAAGCATGCCACCATCACACCCATCCTGAAGAAACCTTCTCTTGACCCCTCCTCTCTGTCCAACTATCGCCCCATCTCACTGCTTCCATTTGCTTTGAAACTCCTCGAACAACATTCTACCTTCAACTGTCCTCCTTCTGTCCTCCAACTCTCTTCTTGACCCACTGCAATCTGGTTTTCCGATCCCATCACTCAAACAAAAACCCCGCCCTAACCAAAGTCACCAATACCTATTACCGCAAAAGCCTCACGTCACTACTCTGTGCTTCTCCTCTTAGACCTGTCCTCCCCCTTTTGACACTGTCACCATCCCCTCCTCATAAAAACCCTCTTCCCCCTCGGCATTCCCAGACCTCAGCCCTTTCTTGGATCTCCTCATACCTCACTGATCGACATCAGTGTCTCTCACTCTCGACAACCCCTCCCCCTCGCCCTCTCTCTGTTGTGCCCCCCCAGGGGTCTGTCCCGGGCCCACTAATCTTCTTTATCTACACTCTTTCTGGGTCAGCTCATAGCATCACATGGCTTCCAGTACCACCTTTATGCTGATACACCCAACTCTACATCTCCGGCCCGGACATTAACCCTAACTGTCCAGGATCCAACTGCCTATCATCCATATTCCCCCTTCTTCCCCCTCCCGTCTTCTAAAACTTAATTGTAGAGAAAAACTGAATTCATTATCTTTCCACCTCCCACTCCATCCCTCCCCTGATCTCTCTATCATAGTCAATGGCTCTACACTCTCACCGAGCCACAAGTCCCCTGCTTGGATAACACTCGACTCAGCCTTGTCCTTCAAACCCAAACCAAACCCTTACCTCCACCTTTCCGGCTCCCCTGAAAAACATCTCTCGCATCCGCTCATTCCTTAACTCTTCACTACAAAAAATGCCTGTCCACGCCCTTGTCATCTCCCGCCTCGACTACTGCAACATCCCTCCTTGGCCTCCCATCCACACTCTCGCTCCCCTCCATCCATTTTCAACTCTGCTGCCCGTCTTATCCACCTCTCTCCCGCACTCCTCTGCCTCTCCCCTCTGCCAATCCCTACACTGGGTACCCACTGCCCAGCGCATTAATTTTTAAGTTACTAACCCTGACCTACAAGGCTCTCCATAACCTCTCCCCTCCATACATCTCTGCCTAATCCCCAGATACTCCCCCTCACGCAACTCCGTTCCTCACAGGATCTCTTCTCCACTCTCCTCTTGTCCCCTCACACAACCGTCTCCAAGATTTCTCTCGTGCCTCCCCCTACTCTGGAACTCGCTGCCCTCACAACACATCAGACCCCTCCCCAACTTTCACCACTTCAAAAGCAATCTGAAAACCCAACCTCTTCAGATTGCCTATGACCTAGAATAACACGATGTCACTACCCCCCACAAACATATCTGCCCCTCCCTTCTGTCTCCCTTTCCCCCTTCCTTTTAGATGTAAGCCTTCGTGGCAGGCCCTCTCTCCCTCTGTACCTGTTGTTAGTCAAATTGTCACTACTGTAAATGTTTGACTATGTTATGTATGTAACCCCATAATGACAGGGCCCTGGAATCAATGGCGCTATAAAATAAATAATAATAATAATAATAATAAAAGGGAAGAGACCATAGCAAAGTTTCTTTCCCATTCTGATAGTATCAGAATGCCGCTGTTGGTTTTACCTTGGCTGATATGGAAATTGGGGGGGATCCCCTGTTGTTTTTTTTTTCTGAAAATGTTTTTATTTAATGGAGAATCTTCACAGGGGCATCCATTTAAAGGGTTTACAGGAGGTGCCCACGTGGATTCTCGAAAAAATAAATAAATATTTGAAAAAAAATAAAAAAAAAGAGGTCCCCTCCATTTTCCATAACCAGCCAAGGAAAAACCAACAGCTGCGGCCTCCCAATTCAGAATGGGAAAGCCATTAACACCCTTCTAAATTCTAAAAAAAACAGCCCCCGGGCCGCCCCCAGAAGCGGACCATCACATAAGAGGGTCCATTTCCCCCCCTAAAGGGTTTTACTGGTTTTTTCCCCAGCCCCCCGGGTTATTGCAGCCTGGGGATGCCCAAAACTACTGCGGGTTTGACACCAAGCCCGACGCTAGAAAATGGGAGGCGTCTGTCAGTTTATGGCCATTACTAAAACTGAAATTAAATGGAAAAAAAAACAACAAAAATTTTTAAACAAAAAAAATTTTTAAATTTAAATGAACACCCCTAACATCACCCCTTTCCCATTTTATTACAGAAATCAATCCAACTTTGGCCCAAAAAAAACCAATGATCCGACATAGCCCCAAAGGGGGAAACCTTAAAATGAATATAAAAAAACCCTTAAAAAAAAAGGGACATTACAAAACTCCACCCTCCTGCATCCCCTGAAAAAACCCATTCCCTCAACTGATCTTCGGGGGGTGCGGGGTATGGATTTCCCAACCTGCACAAAAATGATTATGGGGAGTGCAGGCGCAGCCGTAAAAAAACTCCGGGGGGATGGCCTTTTCCCCCCCCCAAAAGAGATTTGTAAACTGTACCCCTGTACTCCTCTCTCCTCCCAAACCCCCCACCATTGTTTTATTTTAATCCACCAAAAAATACCAACCCCCCAAAATTCCCCCAAACCCAACCCCCCCACCCCCACCCCCCAAATTTAACCCCCCCCTCCCCACCTAATCCCCCCTTTTCCTTTTTTCTCAAAAAAAAAAAACCAAAAAAACTTTAAAACACCCCAAAAAAAATAACCCTTCCACCTTTAAAACCCTTAACCAACCCCTTTTCCCTTTTCCCCCCAAAAAAAACACCCCCAAATTTTGTTTAAAAGTACAGAGGGGGGCCCCTTACCGGGTTTAAAGGGGGGGGTTGGTTTTTTGGGGGAAAAAAAAAAAGGAAAATTCTAAGGGTTTTTTTATGTTTTGGGGTTTTAAAAATTTTTTTGGGGCCAAGGGGGAACCAAAGGTTTTTCCGGTGGTTTTCCGGGAAAGAAGTCTTTTTTTCCTTGTTTTTTAAAAAGGGAAAGAAAAAAAAAAAGGGGGAAAAAATTTAAAAAAAAAAATTTTCCCCAAAAAAGGGGGAAAAAAAAAAAAAAACAAAAGGGGAAAAAAAGGGGTTTTTCCCCGGTTGGGGCCCCTTACCCCCCCCCGGGGGGGGTTACACCCCCAAAAAAAGCCCCCTTAAGGGCCTCCCCAACCCGGGGTCCCAACTGGTATTAAACCCGTAAATCCCCCCAGGGGGGGGGAAATAAGGTTTTTGGAAATTTAAATGGGATGTGAAGGCCCCCAGTTTTGGGCGGCCCCCAACCCCCGGGGTTTTAAAAAGTGCCCCCCCCGGGCCCCGCCAGGCTTTGAGAGGGGCCCCCAAAACCCCCCCAGCCTTCCCCCCGAGCCCCCCGGGGAAACCCCCCAACAGAAAAGGTGGCTAGGTTTGGGCTTTTTTCCCCGGGGCGACCCTCCCCCCCCCGGGGGTTTTTGGGGGGTTCCCCTAAAATTTTTTCCCCCCGGGCCGGCCGGGCCCCCAAAAACCCCCCCTTTTTTATAACTTTCCCAAAAGGGGCCCCAAAAAAATGGGTTAAGGCAAGCCCTTTTTGGGGTGCCCCCCCCCTTTGTTTGGGTGGGGGAAAACCCCAATTTGGCCCCCCCCCCCCTGAATAACCCCCCTTCCCCCAAACCCCTAAAAAAAGTTTGGGGTTTTAAAGGTTTCCCCCCGGGGGTTGGGGAAAAAACTTTGAAATAAGGGGAAATTTGAATGGTTCCTTTTTTAAAAATGGGGGGAAAAGAAATTGGGGGGTAATTTCCCCCCAAACCCCCAACCCCCCCAGGCCCAAAAAGAAAGCTATGAAAGTTTGGAAAAACCCAGCCCCCTTTTTAACTGTCCCCACAAAGGTTTTTAGCCTTGGGGGGAAGTTCCAAACACAATGGGGGAAAGGGGGTGAATTTAAATTTACAACCCCCCCCTTTCCCCCCCTTTGAAACCCCCCCAAAAAAACCCCCCCCCCTTTGACAAAGGATTGTTAAAAAGGGGGTTTTCCCCACCCCGTAAAAAATATGCAACAAAACAATGCCAAACCCCCCAAAATAATCATCTTCCCTTTTTCCCCAATTAAAAAAAATTTAAAACCCCATGCGTTTTTCAATCCCCAAACCCCCCCAACCCTACAGTTTCCCAAGGAACCCTAAAGCCCCGCCCGGGTAAACTCACCCATCTAAAGTGTTAAACCAAAAGGCAGGGGGTTCTCCCACAAAGGCCTCCCAGCGCTGGGAAACAACAACTCCATAAAGCATTTTATATTAACTATATCGGGGGGCCATAAAGGGAAATGAAGTTTCACAACAGCTGCAGGCAGACTTGCAGACCCTCCTTTAGCTAAAATTCCCACCAAAAAACTTTTAACTACTATTCGGGTTTTAATTTTACAGAAGTGGAAAACTCCTTTCAATAAACCAACAATGGAAAAATGAAACTAGTTTTCCCCTTTTTCCCACCCTATTGTTTTTGGAAATAAACTTTTCTCCAAACAAAAGAATTTTTTTTTTAAAAAATTAAAAAACCCTTTAAAATTTCTTTTTTGCAAAAAAATTTTTTTTCAAAAAAAAAAAATTTTTTAATCCCTATCCCGAAAATAAATCACATATAAAATACCCTTTAAAGTTTACCGGAAAGGTAAAGAATTAAAAAATTAAAAAATTATTTCTCAAACCCCCAAACAAAAACACAAGAAAAAAATAGATACAAAAAGGGGTTAATGGGGAAAGAGGGAAAAAAGACAAAACCCGGGGACCCCCCGCTGTGTTTCCTGGGGTTGTCCCAAACGAAAAAAGTTTTCAAATGTGTCCATCGGTGAGGGGTTTTTTCTACCCAAACCAATTTTCATCAAATCCTGGCATGAAAGCCCAAAGCGGGATGAAGAGAATTTTTGTTTCCAGGAGGTTGCAACCAAACTTTTGGGGTTCCCCTTTAAATTTTAATCAAAAGGAATTGCAACTCATCTTTAAACTTTGGGGTTTTTTCTTTTTTTTAAAAAAACATTTTTTTTTTTTTTTCCCAAGTCATAGAATTAAAAATGACAAAAACAGCCTTTCAATCGGTAAAATTAAACACTTGCAAGTTTACAACCCCCTTACATTGGCTACAAACCCCTTGGCCTTTGGTATAGGAAAGGGTTCTGAAAATAATCTGTAATAAAAAATTTTGCCTTGAGCATTAACAAAGCCGGGTCCCCCCCCGTGTATTACTACCTTTTTTAGCCCCCTTTTTTTGTAACCCCCCAAAATACAGAAACTTAGGGGAAACTCAACGCGCAGGCAAACAACCCAAAGTTTTCCCCCTGCCTGCAGATGCCTGGAACTGCCTCTTTATCACCTCCGTTACCCTGCCCTTTGTTAAAGAAAACAGGGCCAGAAATCCCCAAGAGACCAGGGCCCCCAACCCACGTAAGAAAAAGTCCTTTTTAGCAATCATCTCTTTTAAAATTAATAGTCCTGGCCCCCATTTTTTCATCCCCGGGAAAAGGAGACAGAAACCCGGGGGAAAGTCAATACCCCCTGTTCCAGATTACCCTTGGGTAGTTCGGCAGCCACCCCCCCTCGGGATACCTTCCCCACCCCCTCCCCTCCCAAAGGGAGCCTATTTCCCAATCTCCTCCCCAAAAGGGGAATAAACCCCCAAAAGGGGTTAAGGGGCCATCGGTGTAGAACTCGAGGAGGGGCCCCCGCACCCCCCCTAACCCATTCCCATTTTTCCCCATCTCTCAAAGTGTCAACCCTGGTAATTCCCGACAATCACCCTTTTTTTTAAATGCATAGATTCCGTAGGGCCGGGACGGGAAATTTTTAAAAAACCCAAAAAAAATAATAAGCTAAAAAATTTTTCGTGCAAAGCAACAAAAACCCAAAACAAAATGGGGGTCCCCCGACCAGGAATGAAACCAATTTTTGTCAAAGTCCCACTTTTAACATTTTTTTTTTAAGGAACCTTTCAGGAGAAAAAAAACCCCCTGAAGGAAATCAATGAGTCCCTTTTTTCTCTCCTCTCTGGCCCCTATGCCATCTAGCTACTGTAAAAAGTTTTTTTCTTTAAATTTTTTATTAAAGAAGCTCAGAAAAGGCTGCCGTCCCTTAAAATTTTATATAAAACAGAATGAAGGCTTTAAAAATAACCGAAAGTACGTACAACTGGAGCAAAGGGGTTCCAAAGGGGGAAAATTTCCCCGTGACAGATGTGTGCATGTTTTCTGCCTAAAGCCACATTAGAGACGTGGAGGACAAAATACAACACTGATGGGGACTTGGGCAAACTTGAAGGAGCTTGCTGCCCCACGGGGCAAGGGAGTTTAATGGTGTAAAAGGTGGAGTAAAAGATCCCCAGGTCAAACATGAAACGGGTTAAAAGAAGTTTTAAAAAAAGTTACAGGGGGGCTCAGAAAAAGGGGAAAGGGCACTTCTATTTTTTTAGTATTTTTTGATCAAAACCCTTTTAAGAAAACTTAAGTTCAAAAATCACATTTCGATTTTCTTGAACCCCCAATTGAACATTTTAAATGCTCCCTTTGAGTAAATTTTTCGAGTTCGCCATGGCAAATTTGAACCCCGCCATAAAAATATTTTTCAGCGCCTTTCGCACTTTTGGCGGCCGCCAATCATGCAGAGCACAGAAAAATTTTCAAAAAAATCATCGCTGAGGTGTAGGGCTTTTATTTCCTTTCTAAAATCACAAAACCATGTTAAAATAAATTTCACTGTAATTTTCCTTGTGAATGGGCCCCTTTTAGCTCACTTCGTACTGTTTCAGACTGCTCTCGTCTGCTTGCTTTAGCAGGCACAAGATTTGTTTTTTAGCAATAGTTAGGGAAAATTTTTTTGCCCGGTGCATCTTTCCCACCCCAGAAGCTGTCATTTGGGGAACATTTGCAGGGTTCATAATGCCTAATTCTCCTTGGGAATTGGGAAAATATTTATACAGAGTGCTTGGGTTTGCTAAAACAAAACTTTGGGGCCCAAAATTTTTGTTTTTGCAGTATTTGGGGGGTGAAAAATTTTTATAACACACCAATTTTCCAAACCTCCAAACAAAGAAATATATTAAAAATAGTTGGGTTGGGGTTGGGGAAAAATTTTACGAGGGGGAGAAAACCTTTATTAATTGCGTTTTGGGGGGGCAGTAATTGTATAACACACCGTCTCCAAATCTCCAAAACAAAGAAAAAATTTTAAAAAGTGGTTTGGTTGGGAAAAAAATTTTTCTGAGTTGGGGGGAAATGTTTAATTTTTTGGGCAGTTTTTTTAGGGTGAAGTAAAATTTTTAAATAAACTGTGTGAATTTCATACAGAAACAGTAAACCCCTCACTAAATCAATCACAGTTTAACAGTCATTACTTTCTCACAGTCCACCCTTAAACAGGACAGAAAATTTCATAAATAATTAAGGTGGATGCCACCATTATTTTCTTTTTTGAGATCCTCAAAACAGTCCCCTTTAATTTTTTACTGTTTATAAATACTACAATATTCTATTTTTTTATTCTACAATGTAAAACCACTCCTTACATCGTCTTTTTGCAGCAAAACAACACACCCTTTTTACTTTTTTTTCAAAAAAGAAAAAATAGGAGTGTTTGGAAAAGGGAAAGCCCAAAGCTTGTCCAGACAAGAACTCCAAAACTGGAAAATACGCCAACCCCGGCATTTATCGATTCCCCTATGCTGGCAACACGGGGCACCTTTAAAAAAGCATGATTCTTTCCCAAGATTTCATTTTTTTCTAGCCTTGTTTTTTAGTGGCACAGTAGGATGTTTTAGTCTCTTTTAAGTTTTAGTGAATAATGCCATGTAAAAAAACATTATAGGGTTTTTATGACATAAGAGAATGATCTGCCCACTTAAAATACAAACTAAGCAAAAAAACAAAACACAGCAGCCCACCAGGGGCCAAAAAACTAAAAAATTTACAGGCCCCATAGCGAAATGAGATAGCGTTCCCTCATAAACAAAAAATTAAAACCCAGCAAAAGTACAAAAATTTAAAATACAAAAATACCCCAAACATTAGAGAACCCCATAGGGCAGAGAACGGGAAAGTCACCAACTTCTTTTTCCCCTGCAAAAAGGAACATTATTCTTTTTCTTTTGGCCCCCTAAACTTCGGCCCCATACAGTTGCTAGGCCATAGCAAATTACCTATGACACACAATTTTTTTATATAGCATAAATGCCATCAAATAAAGTAGGGCATTTTTTTAAAAAAGAAAAAAACGGGACCTTTAGTTTCTTAACCCCTTACCCCCAAGCCAGTTTTGACCCCAAAGCCAGACCCCCATTTTTTAAATCGGGCATCCCCATTTTATTATTTTTTTGACACTTTCCCTATCTGTGATTCAACACTTTTTTTCTGGGACACATTTACTTGTTTTAGTAAGAAATTTTGGTCCATACAACCCCGTTATTTGTGAAAAAATAAAAAAATATTGTTAAATTTAAAAAATTTTCCCATTTGCTAATTTAAATTTTGCCCCAAAAAATAGTTTAAAATACATCTACCATATTCACTGTGGGTTGGGCACATTTTTTAAATTTTTTTTAAATTTTTTTACACATAGGGGCTTAGAAATTTAGTAGTTTTTTTTTCACTTATTCAAGAAAATTTGAAACATGATTTTTAAGGACCAAATCTTTTCTGATGTGGGCGTGGGGGGCCTGTATTTGAACCCCCATCAATGGTAACAAATAGAAAACTACACCTCTTAAAGTATTAAAAACAGCTTTTAAAGGAAGTTTATTACCCATAGGTTTTTTCACAGAAATTTAAAACAATGGGGAGGTTAAATTTGAAAATTTTCACTTTTTTTTTTTTTGCAGATTTTCAATCTTTATTCGTTATTCACGGGAAAACGGAGATGTGACCAAGAAATGCAAACCCAAAATTGATTCCCCCAATCCCAATGTTTTTTGAGAAAACCAAATGTACCAATTTCCATTTGATTCAACCACAACCTCAGAAAAGGAGCACCACTGAACTTTTTGGGCCATTTTCATTACAATTTCTTTAGACCAATACAGGGTTTTTAAAATTACTAAAAACCCCTAAAAAAACCCCATATTGAAACTACACCCCTTAAGGAATAATCCAGGGTACAGTGTATATGACTCCAAAAAGGGCTTTCACAAATTTTTTTTAGCGTTAGGCGGGAAAAAATTATTTTTTTTTTTTTTCTAACAACTGCAATTTTACTGAAAATTTTAATTTTTACAAAGGAATCCCAAAAAAAAAGCACCCTTACGTTCGGTCATCGCCTGGCTCGGCGAAAGGGCCCTGTGACCATAACGCGGCCCCTTTTTTCTTTTTGGGGAACACGGGCTTCCTTCTGGGCCTAATTGAATCCTGGCCAACGCCCGGGCCAGGAACTTTTTAGCGCTCTTGGGTAAACTCACCTCATGATTGACGTTTTGCTTCCTATCACCCCGGCTCTCTTTTTTCCCCCCCTTTTCCCCTTTTTTAGCCCCACTTCCTTCAACTTTGCCCGCTATAGTTTTTTTCCCTGTAGTTTTTGCCCGAATTTCTTCCTTTTTCTTGCTCCCTACCTTTGGGGTTTTTACCCTGGTTTTCCCCCCCTTTCTCACGCCTGTACCACTTGCCCGTACTGTTCCCCACTTTGGGCTGCCCCCGTTACCCTCTTGTCTTTCCCCCCCTCTGTACCTCGTTGCCCAACTGTTGCGACTTTGGACCGCCTGACACTCTTTTTTTTTTGTCTGTTTTTTCCTGTCTCTTCACACTTATAACAGGCACATCATCTTCTGGGGGGCCGGCCTGTTTAAGGAGTCGGTTCCC
>JAODAL010084529.1:0-10887 GCA_025379985.1 Phyllomedusa bahiana
GGCGATCCTGGCCCCTGGACCTTGTCATTTGGACTGCAAACCCAAGGAGTTTGTCAAGGGAAGTTGGTTTTCAAGAAAGAACCAACTTGCCATTTGGGGCTCCTTTGTCTGAGCGGAATGTTAAATCCCATTCACAGAGGTCTGTTAGAGAGTTATAATGGTGGGACGGCAAGAGCTACCTCTAAAAAAAAGGATGGTTTCAATCCATCGACCTCTGGGATATTGGGTTCAGCTCTTTTCCCTGCTGTGCCATGCTGCTAGGGAAGTGAAGACAGTGCTGAGGAGAAGCCTATGGAATCTCAGTCTGTCAAGCTGCCAGCAGAAAAACAGTGCCTACAGTGTGACCTGTTGGAAATTTCTACAGTGTAGCTTCCTGTCACCAGGCTCCTCTTTGTGTCGGCAGTTTCATTTTCTTCCCCATTTTTCGTGTCATTGTTCAGAATATCACAGAGAAACATACGGTCAGCTTGAGAGAGGCATTGGAGGAAGGAACGGTTGTGCACCACAGTCTCTGTGGCGCAATCGGTTAGTGCGTTCTGCTGTTAACCGCAAGGTTGGTGGTTCAAGCCCACCCAGGGACGGGGTCTAGCTTTTGTTTGGATTACAAAATGAGAGCGTACAAAAAAAAAAGTCCTTCGAGCCGTTATCAAACCAGCGACCTAAGGATTGCTAATGTTTCAACTACAGTCCTCCACTCTACCAGCTGAGCTATCGAAGGACTGATGGCCCAGGGGGGCTAACGTCTGCTAGGCTTAGCTACAGGTTTCATGAGCAAGAGCTATAAAAAAGTCGCAAAAGAAAAGAAAAATCTAGAAGATGCGGGCATCAATCCTGCTACCTCTCGCATGCAAAGCGAGTGCTTTTTTCCATATTGAAAGAAGAAATCTGTGAAGAGGCAGAGATAATCCCCCAAATTAGGATCTGAAAGTTCTCATGTATGAGTGGGAGTGTCAGGAATTGAAGTCTCAGACTTTTGCTTCCCAGGCAAAGGCTCTTCTCACTGAGCTATTTGCTCCTCTGGACAGCTCCTCTGCTGAACTTTACCTAGTTCCCTGTTCCCTTAGTTTTGGTCCTTGATAACCTGTTTGCTCCACCCATGTCTAATTGGACTTCCTATGTAAACCCAGCCTTGCACTTCCTCCTTGAGAGATTGTGCTCCGCCGGTAATCTAGCCGTTTGTGTGTTTCTGCTGTTGTGTTCTGACTCTATTGTGCATCGACCTTTGGCTTCCTTCCTGATTACGATTCCTGCCTGCTCCCTAAAACTGACGCTGCCTGGATTGTGCACCGACATTTGGCTTCCTTCCTGACTACGATTCCTGCCTGCTCCTCAAGTACGGAAACCGCCCGCACGTGTACCGACTTCTGGCTCTGACCACGCTTCTACAAGTAGGTAACCTTAGTAGTTGCAACCTAAGACTCCAAACCAGCTCCTGATTGTTACAGAATAATCTCTCCCGAACATGGAGTCTGTTGTAACCACCTTGAAATTACAAACCCTGGGGCTGGACCAACAAAAAGAAGTAATTGAGCCTCAAAGGCAACTTCTGGATATACGAAGCACAGGCTCAGATTCTAATACCCGCATGCCTCTGCCCTCAAAGTTTAATGGGGATCATCACCATTACCGAGGATTCCTGAACCAGTGCCGTATTTATTTCCAAATGCAGCCTGCTCCATTTACCAGTGATAGAAAAAGAGTGCGTTTATAATCAATCTTCTGACAGAACGAAGCCTGGAGGGGCCCCCGCCTTATGTGGAAAAGAAACTGTGACCTTCTCAATGACTTAGATGACTTTGTCACTGCTATGAATCAAATGTTTGATGACCCAAATCGTTGTGCTACAGCTGAGGCAAAATTACATAATCTGTGGCAAGGGCGGCGCTCAGTTGTTGAATACACAGCAGAATTCCGTCGTTGGGTATTGACACCAAAATGGAATCCAGCAGCCCAGAGGAGTCAGTTTCGACGAGGGTTATCAGAACTGTGAATGGATGAGCTTGCCAGAGTTGAGACCCCTGAAAATTTTTGAGGTTTTTGTTCAGCTTTTGCATTAAATCGATCAGAGCCCTTACTGAACGTAAAAAGGGAAAGACTGCGGATGTTTGGAAACATTTCCTACCTACTCCTTCAGTCAATCATCATTGAACACCCAGCAAAGAACTGAAACTGCACTTGAACCTATGCAGATTGACGTTATCCGAAAACCGCTTACTGCAGCAGAAAAGGAGAGGCGCCGTACAGAAAATCTGTGCCTCTACTTTGGGGCTCTAGACATTATGCCATAAAACTTTCCCAATAAGATTCAGAGGTGTATAGCCTGCACGTTCCCAAAAGACAGAGAGAAATCTTGACCTTTCCAACGGGCCAGATTCGGTTGTGCAACCATTCATCTGTGGCTGTAGACAAAGATATTTACCATCCTCTAATTTCGTTATCCAATACAAGTCATATTTGGGGGCCATACAATGCAATGTTAGCCATGTTGGATTCTGTGCCAGGAGGAAATTTTATGGATTTACAATTTGCACTTGACAATAACATTGCGAGCCAACAAAATCCCCCGCCAATTGATATGGAAACTGTTGAGGATCACCTGTATCTTCTGGCCTGTAACTCATGAGACAACTGAACTTGGAATCTGTATTGAACCTAATCATCATGAAATTATCAGTTTTCATCTCATTTTGTCTCCCAAGTTCCCAGTGATTTTAGGAATTCCATGGTTTGCTATTCACAATCCTTCTGTCAACTGGGAATCAAGGACTGTTACCTTTCCTTCCGAGTACTGTAGGGACAATTGTCATCCAAAGTTATCTGTCCAAAAACAAATACAAGTTTCCGAGATTTCTCAGCAGACTTATGATAATTTGCCACCTCAGACCAACAGTTCAGCGACGTCTGTAGCAAGAAAAAACTGATCAATTACCTCCTCATTGTCCTTAACGACTGTCCCATCGAGTTGCTTCCTGGAGCCACCATTCCCTTTTTGGGGGCCTTTACAAACCCCTCTGAACCAGAATTAAAAAGTACTCAAAGGAATATTAGATGAAAATTTTAAAAGAGAGGCTTCATTCGACCTTCCTCCTCCCCAGCTGGGGCACCCTTGTTCTTTGTTGAAAAGAAAGACTCAACCCTGCGACCATGCATCGACTACAGAGAACTAAATAAAGTTACTGTTAAAAATCGATATCCTCTTCCCTTAATTCCCGAGTTGCTGGAAAGACTCCGCTCTGCCAAGATATTTACCAAACTAGATTTGAGAGGGGCTTACAATCTCATACGCATTCGTCCAGGAAATGAGTGGAAGACTGCCTTTAGAACCAGATATGGACATTTTGAATACCTTGTTATGTCATTCGGCCTTTGTAATGCCCCTGCAATCTTCCAGCATTTCATTAACGATGTGTTTTCGAGACGACTTAGACCAATTTGTGGTTGTGTACCTTGATGACATTCTTATATTTTCTGACACCTTGGAGGAACATCGCAGACATGTTTAATTAGTCCCTGGAACGACTAACAGAATAAAAATCTTTATATAAAACGGAAAAATGTAATTTGAACAAACCAAAATCAATTTTTCTTGGATACATTCATCTCCCCAGAAGGACTAAGTATGGACCCTAGTAAAATCAAAGCTGTGGTTGAATGGCCCCCCTCCGAGAAATTTTGAAGGATGTTTCAGCGATTTAAAGGGTTTTTCTAATTTCTACAGGAGATTCATAAAAGACTTCTCCAAGATCATTTTGGGCCCAATTACAACCCTTACAAAGAAAACCAAGGGTTTTTCTTGGTCTCCAGAGGCACAAATAGCTTTTGACAAATTAAAGACTTTTTTTTTACTTCTGCACCTATACTGGTCCATCCCAAAACCCCGAATTACCTTCATTGTTGAAGTTGATGCCTCAGACTCTGCTGTGGGAGCTGTCCTGTCTCAACGAGTCGGAGAAAAAATGCAACTTCTTCCATGTGCATTTCTTTCACATATCATGTCATCTGCAGAAAGAAACTGACATTGGAAATAAAGAACTGTTAGCCATTAAAGTTGCCTTCTCTGAATGGAGACATCTTTTGGAAGGAGCCAATCATCCCATAACTGTACTTACGGACCACAAAAATCTAGAGTTCATCCGAAAAGCTAAGGGGAATTATCGGCAAGACAAGCACGTGGGCCTTATTTTTCCTTGATTCAATTTCATTATTTTCTTATCGACCAGGTTCAAGAAATGGCAAGGCTGATGCTTTGTCCAGGGTTCCGGCTGAACCACAGGAAGGTCTAAAACGGAGTCAACTATTTTGTCTTCCAAAAATTTTGTAGGAATACTTCACTCGAAAGAACTTTCAGCAAGACTCAGAGATGGCTACCAGAATGACTCTTTTCTTAACCGTCCCTCTAATGATGTTAATCTCTCTTATAAAGAAGGGTTTTGGAGGCAGGAACACAGATTATATGTACCTGAATCCGCTTGACTGGAAGTCCTCAAACTAGTCCATGATTCTAAACTCGCAGATCATCCTGCAGTCATGAAAACCTATGAACTACTGCTTCGTTCATTTTGGTGGCCTAATTGTAAGAAAGATGTTAAAAAAAAATCTTTCCTCTTGCTTAAAAATGTGCACAAACAAGGTACCAACGATCCTCTCCTCTAGGTCTTCTTCATCCGCTTCCAGTTCCATTCAGAACCTGGGGATCAATTTCTATGGATTTTATTGTGGATCTTTCCCCATCTAAGGAAATGACTACCATCCTTGTTGTTATGGATCGTCTTACAAAAATGGCCCATTTTTTACCAACCAGAGGAATTCCTACTGCTGAACAAACAGCAAATTAATGGTAAGGAAATATTTAGGCTGCACGGAATTCCGACAATGTAGTTTCAGACAGAGGTGTTCAATTCACATCACGATTTTGGAAAAACTTCTGTACAGCCTTAGCAGTCACTGTTAATCTCTCTACTGCCTTTCATCCCCAGTCCAATGGCCAGACGGAAAGGACTAACCAAACTCTGGAACAGTACCTCCGCTGTTTTATTTCCAAACCCTTTAAGACGACTGGTTGGACTATTTACCAACAGCAGAATTTCCTACAATAAAATCCAAACATAATTCAACATCACAAACCCATTTTAATGCTAATTAAAGGTGTACACCCAATATTTATTCCTAATATACCATTAAGTACGCCTATTCCTGCCGTTACCCACAGACTAACTCAAAATGAAAGAAACACACAAAAAAACTAATAGAGATCCTACAAGAAGCTCAGGAAAGATATAAAAAATCAGCAGATAAACACCGCAAAGTTTCCCCCGACTTTAAAGTTGGTGATAAGTAGTGTTGAGCGATTATGTTAATTTCGTCATCGGGTCGATGGTCGATAACGGCAATAACCAATAAGATATTCGATGGTCGATGATTGATAGATTATCACTGATGACCATTAAAGTCTATGGGAGAGCAACAACACCTTCATTCTTACACCCAAACAGGGCTGGAGAAGCTGGAGTTAACATCCACAACAGTCAAATGGATACGTGCTACATCTTGGGCAGCTTAAACATCTTTTGATCAAAATATGTGAACCGAGAGTCTCAAAGTTTTTTCATGCATGATAGATAGCATAAATGCTTCTTTAGGGATTTCCATGTAATGTATTGCCCTTTTTGCAGTAGTGTGCCGCTGACAGTGGTGTGCGTTTGTACGTGTGTGTGTGTGTGTGTGTGGGTGTAGTGTATATATAATATATATATATATATATATATATATATATATATATATATATATGTGTGTGCCGCAGCCCTGCCAGTGGCACCCAGGTTTGCATACGTTTTTTTCAGATATGTTTTTTGTGCAGAACCATACGTTATATTTGGTGTATGTTGATTTAACCTATATGGGGAGGAAGGGTTGCCTCCATTTTGGGTTTCTGCACCCGCCCACTCTCACAGGCTGTCATAAGAAGTGCAGCTTGCACGTCTGGTGTGTTTCTTATTTTTTTCTCTCTGTATAATGGAGGTCGGTTGACCCAGTGAGAGGCCGTGAATTGGCTCTATTGAGAGGTAAGGATAGTGTAGGACTGCCCGATTTTGAGATCACGTTGAAAGTCGTGGGCAGCTTAAACATCTTTTGATCAAAATATGTGAACCGAGAGTCTCAAAGTTTTTACATCTTAGGCAACACACTTAGGTTATAAAAGCCACAGAAAAAAAACTCGCCACACCATTCACTATCCCTGTCTTGTACCACAGCATGACCCTTAAACCTGCATCACCCACAAATTAAAAAGTGCCAGAAGGCAGTTATGATTTTGAACCATCATTTTACTTGAACTGGACATTGAATATCCCTGTCCTGGAACGCAGCATGAGCCCCAAACCTCGACCCCCCCAAATTTTAAAAATCCGAAAAAGGAGCTTTTAACCACCTTTGTTTTGAAAAATGGACAAAACAATCGTCCCCTTTACCGCAGTATGACCATTAATCCTGTCTGACCCCCCAATTAAAAAGTGCCGGAAATAGGAGTCTTTCAACCACCATTTAGTTTCACTGGACATAGACTATACCTGTCCTGGGCCACAGCATGACCCCTAAACCTGTTTGACCCCCAAATTAAAAAGTGCCGGGAAAAGGTGTCTTTGAACCACCATTTAGTTTGAACTGGACATAACTATATCTGTCCCTGTAACCGCAGTATGACCATTAAACCTGTCTGACCCACAGATTAAAAAGTGCTGGAAATAGGAGTCTTTCAACCACCATTTTAATTTCACTGGACATTGACTATACCTGTCCTGGGCCACAGCATGAGCCCCAAACCTGCATGACCCCCACATTTAAAAAGTGCCGTAAAAAGGAGTCTTTCAACCCCCATTTTAGTTGAACTGGACATTGACCATACCTGTCCTGAGCCACAGCATGACTCTTAAACGTGTTTGATCCACAGATCACAAAGTGGCACTTTGCTATTTTGTACAATGACTGTCATTTAGTATATTTTTTGGTAACTAGACATTTGTTTACAGAATTTATTTTTAGGGAAGTTTTATTTATAGTTTTTACATTATTAATCATTTTGCTTTTTTTTTTCAAGTGTGATAACATACAACATACACCCCTCCCTGCAGTATTTAAATGTATTTTTTACACGTGTAGATGTTTTAATTCGTACTCACACACCATAAGTAATACAAATTTCATAATCATCCCCAAAACACTTCTTAGTTGAGAAGACATTTGCCCTCCTGGCTTCTGAGACTGACTCAGCCAATCAATTCAATGGTTTCATTATTCCTCCAAATCCTTCTTCAGTGATTAGGGACAGACTTCCCTGGAGATCAAAATGAGCGACCCCATAGTGACTCCAGCCCCAGAAAATTTTAAGCCTCCATGTCCTCTGAATAACCTACATCTGGTCAAGTCTTCCTGTACCTCCCTTGTACAAATCAGAGGATTTTTTTTACCAGCTATTTTGTACATGCAAGTTTTTTAGTAGTTTAATTCTAGAAAACACATTTTTAAAATAGGATGGAATCCCACCATGTCTTTGTTTCTCTTTTTTAATTGTATTAAATGGGTTGTCTCAATACAGGGATTGCTAGCTATGTTAAAGATCTTGCAAAAACAAGTCATTTTGCAATATGTGTCCATTAACAGTGTCCTACCTATTCCTGTTTCTGACAGCACCATCACCCTTGAGCCACTCTTGACAATTGTGAAGAACAAATGTCTGTTAGAAACATTTTTTTATAATAGGACCTGTAGTATAGCTGCATGTCACAGCAAAATGCCCCCAAAAATTCAAAGCATGACCCTTGAGCCACTTTGGACAATTGTGAAGAACAAATGTCTGTTAGAAACAAAAATTTTAAGAATAGGACCTATAGTATAGCTGCATGGCACAGAAAAATGCCCCCAAAAATTCAAAACCTGACCCTTGAGCTACTTTTGACAATTGTGAAGAACAAATGTCTGTTAGAAACAACATTTTTTTTATAATAGGACCCATAATGTTGCTGCATTTCAAAGCAGCATGACCCCAAAAATTATAAAAATGACTTCTCAGCCACTGTTAAAAATTGTGAGGGAGAAATGCCACTTAGAAGCCACATTTCTGTTCCAAAGGACCATGATTATTGCTGTATTTCACAGCAACATGACCCCAAAAAATTATAAATATGACTTCTCAGCCACTATTAAAAATTGTGATGGAGAAACGCCACTTAGAAGCCACATTTCTGTTCCAAAGGACCATAATTATAGCTGTATCTCACAGCAACATGACCTCAAAACCATTGACAATGCAAAAACTTCTAAAGATAAAGGGAGTAAATGGAATACGGTGTTGTCATGAAACCTTGCTGTCTTTTACAGTCTCCTCACAGCAAAACCAGCAAAATGAACTGTTGGGAAAAGAGAATAAAAATTGCAGTGAGAAATGATAATTTAAAAAAAAATTTTTTCAAGAGGACCATTTCTGTTTGAAGAGGAATGTGAAGTAGACCGGCAACTAATCGGTGACCTCGGCAATTGGGGCCACAACATCATCAGAGATCCATGCCTGATTCATCTTGATGAAAGCAAACGATCCACATTATCTGTGGAAAGCCGGATGCTTTTGTCTTAATGACTCCTCCAGCTGTGCTGAAGGTCCGCTCAGATATGACGCTGGCTGTTTGGGCAGGACAACACCTCTATGGCGTGGCGACGAGCTCGGGACATTCGTCCAATTTTGGATACCCAGAAGTCTAATGGGTCCGGAAACACATCCAAAAACATCGGTGTTGAGACGCAGATAGTCGTGCAGCATAATCTTAAGCGGGTCTCCGTGTGTTGGATGTATGCCCTGAAATTGCATGCGTTGGTGAGGTGGTAAATAAGATTGCTAGACGTCACCATTAGGCTTCTGCCACTTTGCCCTGCTGCGCTGCTACGGCTACTTGGCACTCTACTGCTGTCACTTTCGCTGATGTTGTTCCACCGTGACATTTGAAGAACGTGAATCGGGACACAACAGATGTCTCCAGTTGATCAATCGCAAGGTCTCCCTTTCCTGCATTTACTCTCTATTTGGGGGTGTGGTAGGAAAGTGCTGAGTTTTGTTTTGTACCGGGGATCCAGGAGGGTGGCCACCCAGTAACTGTTGTTCATTTTAATGGCCTTAATGCGAGGAACATGTTGGAGAAATGGAGCAAACCAATCACTCATGTGAGAGATGGGCCTTGATTTCCCAAGCCTCTGGTAGAGGGCACTAGCAAAAATGATCTTCCTCAATCCTTCCTCCCCCGCCTCAAATTCGCGCCAACCTCTTTCCAAGGCAGGACGTCGGTAACGTCGGTGTCCTAGGAATACAACCCCCCTCCTCCACCTCCGCCTCCCCGGGACAGCTTCAACACAGCCTTGACCCTTTCCGAGGGTAAAGCACCCTGAGAGCTTATGCGCTGACTTGCACTAGCCCTGGACCCTTAACCACTGTCTAATGAAGACCGATAAAATTGAGAAACTGTCGGGCCTTGTGGATTCGACGGAGAGAAAGGCTCCGTGTCCGTCTCCTCCTCCGTCGCTGGCGGGACCTGTTGTTTCAGAGTGTCCAACGATCGTTCCAGAACTAAGATCTAGTGTTGAGCGATTACGTTGGCTATCGACATCGGGCGATAGTCGATAGTCGGCCACCATCGATAAGGTTTTTCGATAGTGAGCAGTCGATTATGACGATGGCCATTAAAGTCTATGGAGAGCAACAACACCTTCATTCCTTACACCCAAACAGGCTGGAGAAGCTGGAATTAACAGCCCCAACAGTCAAATGGATACCTGCTACATCTTAGGCACAACACTTAGGCTATAAAAGCCACAGAAAAAAAGTCACAACACCATTCACTATCCCTGCCCTTTCCCACACAAAACCCTTTAAACCTGCATCACCCACAAATTAAAAAGGCCAGAAGGCAGTATTTTGAACATCATTTTTCTTGAACTGGGCATTGAATATCCCTTTCCCGGGAAACCCGCATGACCCCAAACCTCATGACCCCCACATTAAAAAGTGCCGGAAAAAGGAGTCTTTTTAACCCCCATTTTTAGTTTCACTGGACATTGACTATCCCTGCCCCGGGGCCCCAGCATGACCCCGGGGCCGGGGTTACGTGGGGGCCATGAGAGCCCAGCTGGCGTCCGCACTATTAACACCAGTTAAAATGCCCTGATGACCAGCAACGAAAACTGTCGGCTGAAACAAGTGTGGGTTTGGAACCCGAGAGAAGGGGATCCATGGGGCCGCCGCAAGCATGGCGTAAGCCACGCCAGGAAACGGAATCTAAGTAGGCCCGGTTTTTTACCAACCCGCCCAAAGCGGGATGGACTTTCGCGGCGGGAGTCACCCGTCGTTACCCCTGACTGACTTGCTGCGTGGCACCAAAGTATAGCGTGATCAGAAACGTAGCAGGCTCAATCGGGGGCAGCAGAAGGGGCAGGGCAGCGCAATGGGGTTCGTGGTCGTGGGCACAGAGGTCAGGACAGGCCAAGATGCGGGTCGAAAGGAACGAAGCAATGGACGGGACCTTTAAATCAGAACAAGTTTGGGAAACCCTTTCTCAGTGGCTAAATGGCACTAAAGATCTGGGGAACACCCCCCGGAAGGGGGGAGGCTTAAATAAGGGGAGTGACCGCAATACCAATTACGGTGCACTGGCCCTTTTAAAAAAACACAAAGGGCCGCGCGCGCGCCCCCTTAATGCCGGGGAAAGCGTGCCCGGAGGTGGAGCAGAGACGGGGGCGCGGGTGGGTAAGTAAAAGGGGCGCCGGCCGGGGAGCGTGCCCACCGCCCGACATGCGGGGGCGGTTTCCCTCGGGGGGACCACGGGTGTCCCCCGGGGCCGGACCCGGGGG